>JAVGVS010000021.1:3139055-3203712 GCA_032718565.1 Distichodus sexfasciatus | reverse complement strand
TGTTGTTTTCTGTAGTGAGTGTAGAATGTTTAGCCTTAGCTCCTCCGTCAGCAGTGATAGGTTAAGTAGTGATAACTTTATCTGTAAAAGGTGTAAGATGGTAGAAGCTCTGACGGAGAAGATCATAGAACTAGAGACGCGCCTCCAGACATTAGCACAGTCGCCAGGTAGCCTTTTAGCTGCAGGTTCGCAGTCAGGGAGTCTGGAGGCTTCAGGTTCAGATTTAGAGCGTTCAGGCCCAAAAACTCCGGCATTAGGGTTCCCGCAGCAGAACCAATGGGTGGCGGTTCGGCGACATAGACGGAGAGCCCGAGCTTCGGCAAAGGCTACTCCCGAGCACCACTCTCCATCTCTCAGCGTGTCGAACAGGTTTACCCCGCTCAGTGAAACACCCGCTGAGACGCCTGTTGAAAGTGCTCTGGTGACAGGTGATTCTATTCTACGGCATGTGAAAATAGCTAGACCCTTAGCGGCACCAGCAGTCGAGGTAAATTGTTTACCGGGAGCCAGAGCGCCGGACATCAGGGCCAATCTTAAGGTGCTGGCCAGTAATAGACGTAGATATTCGAAGATAGTCGTCCATGTCGGCACCAACGACGTCAAGCTCAGACAGTCTGAAGTAACCAAAAGTAATTTTAAAGAGGTGTGTGAGCTAGCCAAAACAATGTCGCAGGCAGTAATTCTCTCTGGCCCCCTCCCAGCTAGACGTAGCTCCGAGACCTACAGCAGGCTCTGGTCGCTGAACTGCTGGCTGTCAAAGTGGTGCTCTGAAAATAGCATAGGTTTTGTAGATAACTGGTCCACTTTCGAGGGAAAGCCTGGTCTTTTGAGCCGGCATGGTATCCACCCCTCGTGGGAGGGTGCTGCCCGTATTTCAATGAACATAGCAGCTAGCCTTTATGCAGGTTCAGGTGTAGGCGGCCATTGACAAACCGGAGCCAAGGCCAGGCCGCAGGCAGAAAGGCTAAACCGACCGCCTGCGAGTTGCCTTGAACCGCCACCTAGGTACCACCATATTGACATTGTCTCTGTGCCCCGAACCGAAAATAGTTCACGTAAAATGCGAAAGTGGTCCTTTTCCAATCTAATTTCTATTAAATTAGAGCAGCCAATGCAGAATATCTGTAGCACTAAGCTGAAAGTAGGACTACTAAATATTAGATCATTAACTACTAAGGCACTTATTATTAGTGAAATGATTTCAGACCACATCCTAAACGCGCTCTGTTTAACTGAGACATGGGTAAGACCCAACGAGTATTTAGCCTTAAATGATGCGACGCCTCCAGGATATAGTTATGAGCATAAACCCCGACTCAGTGGTAAAGGGGGAGGTGTTGCAACGATCTACGAAAGATCTCTTTCAATAACACAGAAGTCAGGACCTAAATTTATATTTAAATCATTCTAATTATTATTCCTTAGAATTGCAGACATATCTGCAAAACCTAATTCTTTGTCGCTCCCTCTCATTACGATTTACCGTCCACCAGGTCCTTATTCTGAATTCCTAACTGAATTTTCAGAATTTCTGTCAGACCTGGTTATTTCAACTGAAAGAGCAATAATTGTGGGGGACTTTAATATTCATGTAGATAACGAACAAGATCCTCTGACAGCAGCTTTTACTAATTTACTAGAGTCCATGGGCATTGTTCAAAATGTAACTGGGCCCACTCACAACTGCGGTCATACCCTTGATTTAATCCTATCGTTTGGTCTTAATGTAGATAATGTAACAGTATTGACTCAGACGAGTATTATTTCTGACCACCATCTTATTACATTTGATTTTCACTTTAGTCAAAACACAAATACTACAACTCGCTTCTGCTCCAAGCGTACAATCACTTCAGATACAGCTAGTAACTTTATTGATAATCTCCCCGATCTGTCGTTCCTGACAGTGGAAATGTCTAATCTTGCTGAACTTGAGAGTAATACGGACTATCTAACTTCTACGCTTCGTTCCACCTTAGATAAAATTGCTTCGTTAAAAATTAAAAAGTTCAGAGAAAACAAAACATCCCCTTGGTATAATGACCACCTACGTAGCCTAAAACAAGGGACACGGAAACTAGAACGTAAGTGGCGGCAAACTAGATTAGTGGTCTTTGAACTAGCATGGAAAGACGCTATGGGAAGCTATAAAAAGGCTCTTAGAGCTGTGAAATCAGAATACCTATCATTGCTAATTGAAAATAACAAAAATAATCCTAGGTTTCTATTTAACATGGTATCCAAGCTGTCTAATAGCCAGACTACTACTCAAACTGTACCAACATTGTTTTCTAGTGGCGAATTTATGAACTTTTTTGACCAAAAAATTTGTTCAATTAGACAGAATATTCTAAAATCTCAAGTAACTACAGTGGCTGGCCTTGACAAGGCAAGTACTAATACTGCAGCCATCTTATTTGAATCATTTACTCCGGTTGACCAGTCAGATCTAACGTCTTTAATCCTTTCCTCAAATTCTACTTGCATGTTAGATCCTGTTCCAACAAGGCTACTCAAAGAGATGATTCCAGTAGTGATTAAACCTCTACTAGCAATAGTTAACTCCTCTATTAGCATTGGTTATTTACCCAAATCTCTTAAATTAGCAGTGATTAAACCTTTGCTGAAGAAGCCCAATCTGGATCCCCTGGTAATGTTAAACTATAGACCAATATCTAATCTCCCATTTATCTCCAAAATAATAGAAAAAGTTGTTGCCAGTCAACTAACCTCGTTCTTGCAGGAAAACCATATTTATGAAATGTTTCAGTCTGGGTTTAGAGCCAACCACAGCACAGAGACTGCTCTGCTGAAGGTAGCGAATGATCTTCTCTTATCTGCTGATCAGGGCTATGCCTCGCTCCTAGTGCTGCTTGATCTTAGTGCTGCTTTTGATACTGTTGATCATGCCATTCTCCTAGATAGACTTGAACATGTTGTTGGTATCAGGGGAGTGGCCCTCTCTTGGTTCAGATCCTACCTTTCAGACCGCTATCAGTATGTGAATGTAAATGGTGATTCCTCTGAGCACGTCAGGGTGAAATATGGAGTACCACAAGGATCAGTTTTAGGTCCCTTGCTGTTTTCGCTGTACATGCTACCTTTAGGCTCAGTCATTCGTAAGCATGGAATTAGTTTCCATTGTTTTGCAGACGATACACAGTTATATATATCGGCTAAACCAGAAGACAGACAGCAATTTAAGAAAAATGGAAAAATGCTTATGTGACATAAAAAAGTGGATGTCGGACAACTTCCTCCAGCTAAATCTGGACAAGACTGAGGTCCTTCTTACTGGCACTAACGCCACCAGAAGTCAGCTATCTGACATCACGGTCAGTCTTGATGGATTATCCATTGTACCAAGTAATGTTGTTAAAAACCTTGGTGTTACTTTAGACTCCAATCTTTCATTTGATGTACATGCTTCTAACATTAGTCGCACCGCCTTCTTTCAACTCCGTAATATTGCCAAACTAAGAAACGTGCTAACCTTTCAAGATGCAGAGAAACTGGTTCATGCATTTATTACCTCAAGACTCGATTACTGTAATGTCTTATTCTCCGGTTGTCCAAATAGGTTGTTAAATAAACTCCAGCTAGTTCAGAATGCAGCAGCCAGAGTCCTCACTAAAACAAAAAAAAATGATCATATCACCCCAATTCTATCCTCACTCCACTGGCTACCAGTAAAATTTCGTGTCGACTATAAAGTACTTCTCTTGACCTATAAAGCTCTAAATGGTCTTGCACCGCAGTATGTGAGTGACCTCATTTGCACTTACAATCTGGCGCGTACGCTTCGATCGCAAGACGCAGATCTTTTAGTAATACCTAGAATAAAGAACGTTACTGTGGGGGGAAGAGCATTTGCTCATAAAGCGCCACAATTGTGGAATAAACTACCCGTTAGTGTTCGGAGCTCAGAAACAATCTCTGCTTTTAAGTCAAGGCTTAAGACTTACTTGTTTAGTCAGTCTTTTGGTTATTAAAATCCCTTTTTCTTAGTTAAAGGCGAGATCTGGGGGTTCATGGTCATTTGAGATTAAAGGTGAAAGGGGGGATTGGTGCTGTCATCCTACCACTCTGCTGATCGCTCAAGTTTGCAGACGGTGGTTTGGTGTGATGCCGAGACCCCTGGAAGCCCTCATGTCTGTGTTACCTTCCAGCTCTCCCTTCTTAGCTAGGCTGCCATAGCTACTCTAGCATTGCCGGAGGTTAGGTTAGGGCACTTAACTTTCTCCTCTCTCCTCTTCTTTTTCCGAGCTGTTCCCGAGCTGATCCCGGGATGGCGCTTGGCTGACCGAACCCTCACCGGGACTCTTTGGAGATGCCCCGAGCTGACACTGACCATCTCGACCCTACCAAGCTGACGCTGATCAACTGAACTCACCAGGAGTCCCGGAGACGTCCTGAGCTGACGCTTGACCTTGTCAACCCTCCTGAGCTGATCCTGACCCACTGAACCCGCACCAGGACTCCATGGGGACATCATCATGAAACCAACTGGGATTGGACCCTATGGACGTCTACTGACTTAGCAGCACAATACTGAACTAATTTCAGCTTAATGTTGCTGAGAGGGTCCTGCAAGTGGCCCATCAACAACCCGGGATTCGAAATATCCCTTGGACTATTTTTGTATCTTTGCTTCTTTAAATAACTAACAACTCATCTTGAACTATTGCTTGTTGTACATTAAATGTTCGTGCACCCGGTCGCCCAGAGGAGGATGGGGTCCCCCTCCGAGTCTTGGTTCCTCTCAAGGTTTCTTTCTACTAGAGGGAGTTTTTCCTTGCCACTGTCGCCTCAGGCTTGCTTGTTGGGGGGTTTAGGCCGGTTATATGTAAAGTGCTTTGTGACAATGACTGTTGTTAAGAGCGCTATATAAATAAATTTGAATTGAATTGAAGGCAAAGGGTGGTCACACCAAATATTGATTTGATTTAGATTTCTCTTTTGTTCATTAACTGCATTTTGTTGATTGATGAAAATAAATGATTAACACTTCCATTTTTGAAAGCATTCTTTGTTTACAGCATTTTTTCACACCTGCCTAAAACTTGTATAATATGTAACACTGTATACTAGGTGCTTTGCAGATTTCCTTCCATTTGTTTATATTTGGTTAGCGTTTTTTCTCTTTTATTGTCGTTTATGTGCATACCAGTGTATTATTTTGTCATTTTTCCATATTACAAAAGAATTTGGTACTTGGTAATGCCAACATGAAATTTTAAGATCCTTGTTAATAATAAAGCTAAATTTCTAGCCTGTTACCAATAAACTTCTCTGTAGGTCTGTAAATCCTCATTGTGAATTTTTAAATGAAATTGACAAACAACAAAATCCTGTTCAGAGATGGCTATACCAACTAGCTAGATGTTGTCATTTATTCATACATCTTTCTTCTTAAGTGTATTCATTGCAATTACTGCTCATTGTATAAAGGAGAGTGTCATGTTTCCACTCACACAAGGTAGTCGGACACAGACGCTGGACTCCGACTAACGCAGGAGTTAAAGAGGTGATTTATTTACAAAAAACACAATGTCCAACGAGAACAGAGACTCAGACGGACAAAGAGCTACGACTCGGGGCAAGGAGCTACAACTCAGGACAAGGAGCTAAGACTCAGGACAAGAAGCTACGACTCGGGACAAGGAGCTACGACTTGGGACAAGGAACGCGACTCGACACAGGGAACGCGACTCGACACAGGGAATGCGACTCGACACATGAAACGCGAATCAACACATTGAACTGCAACTTGAAACATTGAACACAGACTTGTGTTGGCAAAGGCTATTGCTGTTTTAAAGCTCAAACACGAGGCCTTAATGTCCACCAGTCCCACGCGAAGCCACAAAGCCTTTAGTTGACGTCCCCCTCTTCCTCGGGAAACAATACGAGAGGATCCCAAACTCTGTTATCTCTACAATGGACTCCTCCCGGACCTCTGGCCGTGACTGTTTCTACAGGTGTGGGGTGCACCAGTCCCACAATTGAGTCATAAAGCCTTTCGTCGATGTCCCCCTCTTCCTCGGGGGACAATACGAGAGGATTCTAACTCCGTCGTCTCCATGACGGACTCCTCCCGGACCTCTGGCCGTAACTATGGCTGTGCAGGCTTGGGGTGCGTGACCTCCTCGGGCGAAGACGTGTGCTGTGAGACCTCCGCGGGTGCAGGTGCGGGCGTGCGACAGCTGAACCTGTTGCTCTCTGCGGTGAGCGAGGTGCTGGCTAAGCCATCCGCTTGCCTCCCTAGTCCGGGAAACTCCTGCTGCATCCTTGTTGTTTGGTCGGTTCATCTGTCAAGTTTTCCACTCACACAAGGTAGTGGGACGCAAACGCAGGATTTAACATTGAGGTGATTTATTTACAAAAAACACAATGTCCAACATAAACACATGGGGTACACACACAGAGAGTGGTGAGTGTGAGGGTAGACCGACAAAAACCAACTGAAAAAAACAAACTTATATACACAGACTAACAAGGGGCCGAACTAGAACACAGGTGAAACTCATAACACAAACACAGGAAGCGGGGCCAAGACGAGACAGACACGACAACAAACAAAACCAAACAAGACATAGCGCCACCTCCTGTCTGCTCCGCTAAGGGGCAGACCGGCTCCTGACTCATAATCAATCTTTTTAAACTGCCTCTTATACAACACTGCATAACAGCTGAAAACACTGGGAGAAAAGTGTCTGCTTGAGCTATATATAGAGCTAATGCCTTGTCACATTTATTACTGTGTAAAGTAACAATATTTAGTGAGTTAAGAAAATGGGTTGATACAGGTTTACAGCAGGCTTCTAACACAAGTAATGACAGGAACCACAATGACTGTCATGGTTGCCATGACTACAGCACTGATCCCCTTCAGTTAATATAATTGACCTTTACTATGTTATCCATGTAATCACCTCCTTTATGTACTGTACTGCCACAAGAGGATTGAGGCAGTCTGTTGAGCTGTATCTACCCTAAAACCAGCTGCTCACACTCATCCTAGTAAATCTGTTCGTTTCTGTATAAGCCTCCATGTTTGTTTTGTCATCGTTATAATATTTTTTGCTAGCATATAAGTAAAACTATTCTGAGCCTAGAAAATATATTGATCTTAAGAAGTGTTTTTCAATAAACATTGGAGACTTCTTAACTTCTTATTTAGTACTGATCCTAAATAAATGAATATAGTTGTTTGGGAAAATGAATATAAATGAATACAGTTGTTTCACAGTTGTCTTTGCCCAACAATAATAAATAACATTTTAATAATCTGTAAAGAGTACAGACTCAATGCTGGACCCTAGAAGGGAAAACAGAGAGAATTAAACATAAATGTTTTGGAACCCCCGGGTTTTACCTGTGTGCTGATGTTCTCTTTGACCTTACCTAATACCTATTTGATCTGGAACAATTTTCATTAATCTGCAGGTCAGAATCTCTATTTTTATATTCATCCTCAAATGAAAGTGAGGTGCTTGGTAATAAAAACCTCTCTTTTGTTATACCAGGGCTATCCACTTCTCTTTATGCATTCCAAATGTGCTGCAGCCTTCCTGATTTAATTTGCACTTAATTAGCAAAACTGTGTTTGCTAAAGATGCAGGTATTGTGTCATCATCAAATTTGCTAGTCTTTACCTGATGATGCACATATTTCACTGTGTCAGCAGGCACCATATTAACTTACATTAAAGCAAATGAATTCAGAGCAATTTATGACATTTGGCTGCTGTAATATATCAGCATTTGTTCGTCTATTTATTGTGGTGAGACATGCACACAAACTGTAATACTATACTTTTAAAAATGGAAAAATTGTTATGACCAAAGTATTACAATTAAAACTGTAGTATATTTGTAGTACTGATATATCTAAATAAGAGCATACAAGTTGTATTATTTTGTGCCTTATGGTCTTTTCCAGCATGTTTTTAATGTCTTTTAAACTACATTTAAGCTAAACTACCTTGGTGAAAAGCACATTATTGATAAAACTGTCTCTCATAGGACAGTGGCACTGAAATAACAAAAAGGCAAATAAAACATGGCAGATTATTCCTAACATGGCTATTTTGCCATTCTCATTTTTGCCAAGAGAATATATTCCCACCATCCTGAAATGATCAAAAGAAGAACAAGTTTCAGATGTCAGGATGGGAGAGATGACTTTGTATTCACTAGAGAATTTTTGCCTTTCAGAATCAGTTACACTGAAAGAAAAAAAAGAATTGGACTTGTGAGGAAGAGAGTCATAGATATGAACAGCAAAACAAATCGATATTTTGGGCAGATGAATCAAATCCACGCTCATCAGTGCGATCCTGTGGGATTCCTGAACGCTTCCTGACTCTGGCCACCCATTACCACCTGATTCCCCTCAAATCCCATTCAAAGCTCACTCATCCCTGCACAAAGCCTCACCCAGCGAATCGAGACTGTGCATCGGGCAGCTTGTGAAAGTCACGTTCCTTTACCCCTGTGTCCTATTATGATATGGACAACGCAGAGGCATGTGGCTTTTCACTCTGCACATTCCCAACATCTGAAAACTCTACGGCAGCAAAGCAAAAATGTTATTGCTTGACCTTAATCTATTCCTGGCATCAGCCACTTCAACAGGACTCACATAGGCTATGCATTTTACATAAAGATTAACACTTATTTTCTTTTTTGGCTTAACTTTTTGATATTTTTGAGCCTGTTAAGTCAGCACAGGCACATGAAGGCCTGTATAACCTCGACTATATATAGTTTGTACTGAATTATATCTAGTCATATGTTTTTGGTATAAATAAATCAACTGCCAGCTTTGAAAGAAAGCAGAAGTGCAGGTCATTTTTCAGGTGATCTTCCATTTGTGATAGTGTAGTGCAGGTTCCATTAATCACACACAAACACTTGCACACATTCACACACTCACATGCATTCCACCTCCTCAACCAACACACGCACTCACACACACAATCTAAAAAGCAGCATGGACAGCAGCTGACAAATGATCCCACCGCTAAACTTCTCATATTTCACAAAGGTGGAACCTTCGCGTAGTTCTTTGTTGAGGAAATAATTCAAATGTTTCAGAGACTCAAACTTTAAAGAAGCAGCAATACAGCAGATTAACAATTGTAAGATCACTGTCAGAGCAGTCTTCAGTAAGTAGATATAGGACGATACAGTGAGCTGATGTTGAAAATGAAACACTTATCAGTTGTGTAAGAGGATGTGAATAAGAAGACAGACATTTTTTGATAAAGTTCTTATATTAATGTCTGAACGATTTATAGTGCTCTATTCAGTATGATTTTCTTATTCCAATGAGGCAGAAGATTCAATAGTCAGATACAGTAACAAATTCTCCAATTACTTATAGTGCAATCTGAACTCTGAGCAGAAGAGTGAAAGCCTACATTGAATGTTAAAAAAATCTTTTTTCTGTTTCAGATGTGTTAGACTTTCATTAGCTGCTCCGATATTCTCCATCTGCCTGCAGCTACTGTCTTTTAATCAACTCTGCAGTCCTTATGGGGTGATTTAAGTGCATCAGGCTGCTGCTTATTTAGACCCGCTGCTTACAGCAAGCTGTGCTGCTTTGGGGCTTTGCACCAATTTTATAACTGAGAACAGCAAAAAAAGTAGAGAAAACCCAGAGCGTAATAAGGATGAGACTTAATTGATATATATTTTCAGACCTATTAGTCAGAAGGTTTGTGGGGTTTTGTAATCAGATTGAAGGGATCTGTGTATGTACACTGGTGTTTTGCCTTACAATGATTTATGGCAGAAAAAACATATCAAAACATTATTAATGGTTATAGAAAGCTGATACTCCATTATTTATTGGTCATCAAATATTGATTTTCACCACTGAACTTTATCATATTTTTTGTGCATTCCTCTCAGCACCAAAATGTTAACGGTAATAAAAATGTAATCAACATTATTATTACATGGATGAGATTGAGAAAATGAAATTGTAATGTCCATCTCTGTGTTGCTGAGAATCTGAGAACATACACCAGCTTCTGCAAAACAGAATTCTTGAGCAATTTGTTACAAGTTGTTCCACTGGATAACACTATTAATAGTATTATATTAACTTGCTATAATTTTATCAACACCAAAGCCATTTTTATCCTAACATGGTTTCAATTGCAACAGAAACGTCTTGATAAGTGATTGGCAGTTTTCATCAAAAGGTCTACTGTTAACAAATTGCTATTAAAAATAGTGCCAAATGAGACTATAAGACAGTTCCAGCACCTTTAGATCTGTAATAGGACAATATTTAGAAAGCAAAACTTAAACCATACTATTTATTATACTGAGGTTCCTCATTTCATAATTTATTTATGAATTTATATATGCATTTATTTATTATATGTGTTTCTGTTATTAAGCTACATGCTTTGGCTGTTTAAGTAGGTTATCTAAACCTCAGACTCAAACTAGACATGTTTTACTCATATACATGAGCGAACATCAGTCCTGTTTCTCTCTTTGTCCCCAGTTTTATGTTTATTTTCCATGTGAATATAGATTTCAACCAGCCTTGAGAATCAGCGGTTGCATCCTTTTTGCCTCCTAAGTGATTTGGTTACTGTAGTCCCACATGCATCACGGCCTTGACTGTTCAGTACATGGTATGAGTATATTCTGCTGAAATAGATCTTCACCTTGAAAAACTTTCAAAACATTATTCCATAGTTAATTATCTATAGCCAAAAGTCGGGGCCACTTTAGGCATAACTTTTTAAAAACTATTTGAACATTTACATTTATAGTGTTGAACAGACACTTTTTTTTCCAGAGAAATATTAATTAATTAATTCATTAATTCATTAATTCATTAATTCATTAATTCATTCATTCATTCATTCATTCATTCATTATCTGTACCACTTAATCCCAACTGGGGTCGCAGAGGGAATGGAGCCTATTCCATAGCTATGGGCACAAGGCGGGGACCAATCCAGGGCAGGCGCCAACACACCACAGAACACACACACTCCCATTCACACCGTACAGGGCCGATACAGATTCGCCAATTAACCTATATTGCATGCTTTTTGGACTGTGGGAGGAAACCGGAGCACCTGGAGTACATCCCACACGCACACGGGGAGAGCATGCAAATTCCACGCAGAAAGGCCCTACGGCCGACCTGGGGATCGAACTCAGGACCGTCTCCCTGTGAGGCGGGAGCACTAGAAACATTTTACCCCAGAGAAACATTTACTTTCTAGTAACACTCTTTGGAAAAGCTTTGTCCTTGGGGGCACAATGGTGTTTTTCTAGACCTTTGATTTCAACTATCTTTGATTTCAACTATCTTATAGTCACCAACACAATGCTTCAGAAACTCAAATCATTGTTCCACCAAAGTGCATGACACAGTCACCTTTGGGACATTCATTCATTCATTCATTCATTCATTCATTCATTCATTCATTATCTGTGCCGCTTAATCCTATCAGGGTCATGGGGGACCGGAGTCTATCCTGGGAACTATGGGCACAAGGCAGGGACCAACCCTAGGCAGGAGCCAACACACCACAGGGCACATTTAGGACATCTTAATCAAAACTGTAATTTTTCATAGTGTCATTATTTTGGAGAATCTTTTCTCAAGTCTGAGAAGTCCACATCGTTTTAAGACTAAAACACTCATGGAGCAATGTCATTTTACTAGTTATACAGCAGGGGTGTAAGACAACTGAATACTGGGCTGGACTCAAACTATGAAAAACAATACAACACAGTGTCCTAAAACTATAGCAAAAAACAAGGAAACCAACAGAAAAAAGACACTGAAAAAATAATGGTATAGTAATATATGGCCAATAGTGCTTAATGCAACTGCGGAGTGTTTCTGGGAGCCAAGGTAATGAATTGTGAACAGATGTGAACATATATTTCACTTGCTGAAAGCAAAAGTGACCCTGAAATATATAAGAATTCATAAAGACCTCATTATTGGTCTGGCTGATAAGAAACTCAGAGTGTGGGTCACTGATTGTAGGCGGCATGTAAAGCATTGTTTAAAGCATTTGCAACAAATATTATTGCAACATATATTAGCCTAATAGGTGAATTTGTTAACTTATAGTATATAGTACACCAAAGAAAAAAAATTATGAAAAGGACATGATTCCTGAATAGGTCAAACAATAGCAAAAGTAAATATCACTGAGTTAAAACATGTTGCACTTTAACCCTGTAATAATTGATTCACTTTACTCCAATGTGCTGTAGTGTCGACTGTGGTGAAAGGAAGACTGGCCTTGGTTCATGCTAAATTACTTGAACATATGTGCATACACATACAAATGCCAAGGCATGCAACAACCATGCAGGAAATGTGAAAATGAACATAAATACACATTTTTCCAGAGAAATTACATCATGCAGTTTAATGTTAGTGTTTGAAAGCATGTTAGAAACATCATTTAACCACCCAGTCCCACTGCTAGACTGTCAATAAGTAATTAGACTGACAGGATTTTGTTTAACAACATCTTATCATGCTTCCCTGTGTTCTCTGGCAGGTTCCAGACCAAAGACACACCTGAGACAAGTAGGAGCATGAAACCAACCCTCCTGTAGCAATATCAGAAGGGTTTTATCAAATTAAACAAAACATTCACACAGACTAATTACTTATTAGTTATCTTGCAATTGCAGTTGGGTGTCAAATGACAAGTTTATTCCAACATACACTCTTACTCTAACATGCAACTGTAAAATAACAGAAATAAATGAATTGTGTATGTTTTGTTTATGTCTTCTTAAGGACTGCTCTTGACCTTCTTGTTTCATTTTCTGCCTTTCTGTCTCAACTTCTGACCCAGTTAAAACATAGATTTCTGAAGGTTACTAAGTGTCAGAAACCTTTTTCTGAAATATAGTGCAAAGTTTATCACAACATATGGAAAATGTTTTTTTCTTTATGTCAAACTCTCTACAAAGCGGAAAATTACATTTGTTAATGTCATTGTTTCTTACATTTTGTGCTTTCCAGTCACACAGTACATGAGACTCACGGGAGACTCAGTTTCAGAGAGAAGATTGTATTCTCTTATAGTAAATTTTAATGAGCTGGAGCATAAAAATCTGTCTTCCCAAGACTTCACCTGTTCTCTACACCTTTTCACACGTCCTTCTTTGTCAGTGTGAGAGTTCAGTTGAACTAGGGAGCACTAGAGGATACTGACACAGAGATAATGCAAATCTCCTCATGTGTGTGACAACTTCATTAATGAAGCATCGTGAAAGAATTCACATTTGACAGGAACGTGTTATAAGTGAATGTCTCATCTAATTTTCACTCAAGGCATCAACTCAGGCAATCCCATGAAATCTAAACAAAAAGTGGATCTTTTGCAACAGTCAAAATATTAAAATGCAGATACAGCAAGGAAGTTTACATGCAAAGAAGGAAATAAAGAAATGAATGATTCCTTTGAACTGAATAGCAGCATAATCTGAGACAGAAGGAATCCCTTGGGGAAAATGATGTGGGATGTTACTGCTATCCATGTTTCAGATCCATCTCCGGCAACCTTAGTACGATGACACTGAAAGAGATTATTGATTACTGATGCTTTAGACAGCGCAGTCCTATTTCATCCTCACTTAACTCCAGGGGCTGATGTGATACTATTCTTATGCAGCATATTACTGTCCTTTGACATTGCCTGCTAGCTTTTAAAGTTGGTGAATGGCAGATTCAGATGCAGTGAAGTTTGCAGAGATTCTTGAAGGTGACTTTACAAATCGGGGCCTGAGGAAGTTCTAAATTTAGTTTTGACAGAGTGTAAAGGTCTCTTTTTATGTGTTGTCTGTTATTCTCACAACTAGTTGACAAGTTTAAGAGGAAATACAAAGACAGTGTATCTACTCTGGGGCTAAAGTTTAAGTCAGTTTAAAGTTTGAAAGGCTGGCATGTACAGAGAGGCAATAAAATAAGAAATGGAACAGTGATCAAGGCTGTAGGTTGACAAGAGCATCTCAAAGTAGTGCTATGATCAAAGGCTTTAAATCCAAGTGTCCACAAAATGCTGGCATGTTGGTGAACATCACAGACTTGCACTGGGAGCATGTGACACTGCAGGCTCTTGAGACTGCAGTTTTGTTAAACTGATGGAGGCTGATATAATTTTAGATGGATTGTATTTGAAGAGGGATGCAGTCTCTCTTTTGTGACTTCAACATGATGCCAAACTGGTGACAACGCTTACTCTGGAAAACTTAATATCCTGTTGGTGAATCAGTTCAGGTCTTTCTGTTAGAGTCAAAGCTGCTGGTGACCTAGAAAAGCATTTAGACCCCATAACCGGTCCAGCTGTGAGAGAGGGGCACCCAAAAAGAACATGCGGTCAAGGGTGAGAAGCCAAGTAGGACAGGCAGGTAATTTTATGAACAAAACAAACATTAAGAAAGATTGGTCGAAGGATAAAGAGCGAGGAGGAGAGGATGTTCAGCCAAGCTTCAAAGTCAGAAGGAAATACGCTCAGCAAAGGCCAAGCACAAAGAGATACTTGCCTCAAAGCCATGGAGAGACCAAAGAGAAAAAAAAATCAAAGAGGCAAGGTAAGCTGCGATGAAACAGGGGAATCAGCCCTAAAAGCTCATAGATACATGTACCTTCAGCTGACCAGGTGAAAGGTGTAGTTTTATCCTTGAGAAAGGAAAGAAAAATCCTTGTGAGTGCCTCAGGTGTGTTTTATGCTCAAGGTATTGCTGATTCAAGGCCATTTTGTGATGCAGCTTTTGCCCTCAAATGTATCTAATTTGTAATTCTACAGGCTTTTAACTTGTCCCATTACTCAAGACACAGTTATGATGTATTATTTAAAAGCAGCAGACACAAACACAAAACCACTCCAACATCATAAAAGATGTGTCCTCTGAACACTTAACACCACATATAAATTGATCATTTGACATGGCAGGATAAATGTATTTAAATGTTCTGAAAAGTAATGCAAACATAACCATAAAATGGAATCATCAACAGTCTGTTTTTCTTTTAGTTTTTCACAGTCTCATATTGATCTTGCTTAATTTTAACTGTCACAAAATGACAAAACAGAAGGTTTACTGAATTTTTTTTGTGAGCATTCAATAGTCAATTTCAGGAAAAATTAAGTTAATTGTTTTCTTGAGAAACCAATTAGACCTGTCGGAGGAACTCAACGGCTCTCTACATTGAAAATAATGAATCACAGTTAACTACATTGTTAAATAATCAGCTGACAAAAGAACTATTAGAGAGAGTTTAAACACACCTTCTCATGCCCATACCCACTCATTCTCATACACTCATAACCATATATAGAACCTGCATAAACATACTGTTCACAGTGCCTTGTAAAATGCAACATACTCGTGGAAGTATATCTAGCAGTGTTTGTAAGAGCTTGAGGATGAGCAGACTGTTGAATATGTCACTTACATAGACAGAGAAGATGTGACTGAGTACTTTGAGTGGGTGACTGGAAGGCTGGGAGTTAAAATCATGTGTAAGGCTAAAAGCTGAAGCTGGAAAAGTAATACTGGCACCACCATTAGGCAACTAAGCCAGGTCCTAAATACTCCAAATTACTCCAGGGAGATGATCCCTGTCATGAGGAAATGTAATTTGCTCTTGATAAGAGAGTCTGATAATTGCCATAAATGTAAATGTAAATTGACACCCTTCCATCCATTTAAGAACATGGTCAAAGTGTAGAGACCCTGAAACTCAAAACCTGTAAATTCATCTAAACTTGGAAGCCAGAGTCTTCTGCAAAGAATTGCAAGGAATATGACTACATTGACATTTTCAAAACAAGAATTTATTGGGCATTGCAAACATACGTCTTCTCTTCCCTCTTTTTTTAAACTTGAATGCTCCTGATCCAAACATGCTAATCTGTATAGCTGCTTGATACTCACTACTCATCCTTAGATTTATCGATTTAGAATTTTACATATTACATGAATGGATGAAATTAGGCTCTCGATCATGGTACTATTTTGTATTCTGAAGTTTAAAGTCTTCCCATATATATATGTGTGTGTGTGTGTGTGTGTGTGTGTGTGTAATACAAGGTTTTTATTGTAGGACACAAACAATTAGCATCATAGCTACTGGACTTTCAGTATAAACGATACAAAGGACTGAAGTTGTATTGACAGCCTTATAAATTACAGATGACATCTTTAATTGGTGACACATTGCAAGAGAGCACTGAACCCATATGGCACTCGTAAGAACACTTCAGTGCTGAATGACATGTCAATTTTTTATGAAGGAGTGGATCAAACACAGAGCTCAAGCACGATTTCAATTCAGCTCAAGTCTCTGGTCAAAAATCTATTTCCAGATTCTGATAGAAGAGTATTAGAGGAAAAAAACATCCCCAAACAAACTTTTACCATTTCTGCAACCAATGTTCATGCCTTTCTAAGCCTGTTTCTCTTATTACATGCTGCTAATACATACCTCATATTGTTACAATAACTTAGACTGTAAATGTCCATGTTATTATATGCTGCTAATACATACCTCATACTGTTACAATAACTCATACTGTCTGACTGTGATGTAAACCTCAATTGTGATAATTACTTATACTGGTTGCCACATTTCATTGTCCATATCACATGCTCTACTCTGCCACCTACAATGCTGCAGTTGCACTTGGCACTTTAAAAAATCATCACTGCACCTGTCTGTTCTAGCACAATTTTACAATCTCAGGTTAAAAACTCTGCACATGTAACTTTATATTCCTTATTGTATAATATAGTATATAGTTTATTTTTGTCCTGTTACCCCAACCTCCGTATTTAAGTTAGTATTTATGTTTGTAAGGTTGTATAGCGTCTCTGTTTTGTTTTCTTCTTGTCTATGGCACAGTTAAAAGAGCGGATCAGGATACATTTCACTGCATGTTGTACCTGTATAACTTGCATGTGACAAATAAAGAATCTTGAATCTTGAATCAAAGAATAGATACTGATATGTAAAGTATGTGAAGTTTTTTTTTTGCGAATAATTCTAATAACTCTGTATGTAATCTATTTTACTGCAACAGTTGTGGCTGTTTAGTAATCGTGAATTCAATAAACACATCAAAGTACTGTATTTTAGAATTTCTAAATAATAAGGTAAGATGCATATCTGTACAACACTGATAAGAACCAATTTGATTTAAAAAAGTTCCATTCATTCATTCATTCATTCACATTGCCCTAATTGCATACCAGGAATTATTATCAAATAAAAGTAGATCTTTCTCACAATCACATATTTTATATATGCCTTAACATTGGCCTAACGGAACATGGATACCACTCTAATTAGTATATGCATTGTAGAAAATGATGAATATGGTGATGAGTGAGCATGAGGCTCTAGCAAACATCACAGAGAAATTTCAACCTTCATTACTGAAGTGAAACTCAGGTCTTCTCATTAGATTCAATTAAAGTTTGAGATCTAAGGACATGAGATACCAAGGCTGAGAATCTTCCCTATGCTTCCTCTCTTCTTTCCACATCTCTGTTTCTTTTAAGTGAGAGTTTGTTTCAGGTCCAGGAGGTGCCAGGCTGCCTCCCTCTATTCTCCATCCCCCTTTCCCAGGATCCTGTTCCTAATCTGTCTTTTGTTCTCCTGGACCGATTCAACGTACCTTAAGCCCCTGGACACAGCTCAGATTTTATGATATATACCATAATTTGTGCACAAATAATGTTGTTTGCAATTTTACTGTAAATAAGCATTAGGAAGGATATTTCATCCATGCCATTTTCAGTTCTAGATATTGACCCTAGTGTTCATTTATTTATTGTTTAAGGGATTAAATAAGAAGTATGTTTCCCAAATCCACTGCAAACTTCTCAATCACATCAGATTATGATAACATTGTCCTCATTGTGGTGATAAGATCAAAAGAATCAAGTATCACCTGGAACTCTGCCAGCACTATGTGTAATAATGACATTGTATATCAGTGTTCTACAGTAAAAGACAGTTTTTCATGTTTTAGAACATGAAAAAGAATATTACAAAACAGAATACAGACATACACAGCACTGGGAGGTTTGCACAGAATCTAAGCTGTGGCATGAAGGTCACTTCAAAGAAAAAACTATAAATACTAAGAACTGTACTCAAATAAAAATACTGCTACAGATAAAACTACTGGTGTAAAAAAAATACTTAACTTTTATTATTCTTCTTAAAACAACAAAAAACAGCAACTTTTTTAACTTGGTATACGGATAGTGTTTGTCCTTTGTCCTTTGCTCTGTCCTACAAAAGCCACATTTACATATAGCCAGGTTTTTACAGAAACTGCTATTTCGTGCAAAAAAAAGCTGCTATTATGAGCATGCCAAATCTATAGGCGTCAGTGTAATGAGAAGCATAAAGCCATGATAACCAATCAGAACCCTGAAAAAACAAAACAAACAACTTCCTGTTCTGAAAACGATCAGCCAAACCAGCTGTATACAGATGTTGCGCAGCTGACACTAATGCATTTTCTGTCGCGTACTGTCATGTTTGAAAACTTATAAGGCATTTAAGGCACACGCACAATAGAACTAAACATGACATAATTTTAAGAAAACTGTATTTTACTTTGTTACACGGATCCACAGAATCCAGCGTTTTGAAAAAAAAATGTAACTTTGGCGTTTAAAAATAAATCCATTTGAGGTGGCTAAAACCCTGTTTACGTGTAAACGAAAGGCCCAAACGTGTTTATAAAAACATGTTGATCTGTGCAAACAAGTCTGTTTAATGAACAAAAAAACCTCAGTATTTCAAAAGCAATAAAATAGAGAACTTGTAGCAATGCATACTTAACTGCTGTGTGAACACACACGCACACACACACACACACACACACACACACACACACACACACACTAGAATCAGATGGAAAGTGAAAATGACAGTCAAAGTAGGAAACTAATCAAATGAAACTCTAATGTCCAGAATGCATGGGGATCTAAGATAAGCACAGAAGCCAGGGATAGGGAGTATGTGATGCATAGCTATTTCAGATTTAATCTGATATGTGTAAAGAACTGATTTGACTGCTGCCCAAATGAATCAGCTAGGTGCCTACATGTGTAATTAAGCATTTCTTTTGAACCTATTCATTTTGTAAGAGATCACGAAGCCCTGTCAGTGGAATTTCTCTTCTAATTAGTGTCCTCTGATAATCAAAGAAGAGGAAAAAATGCAGAGGTTGTAAATAAAAATCCAAGACAGCTCAGGAACGTGAGCATTTAACATTGTCAGAATCAATGGCACAGTTCTCCTGACAAAATGTGAGTAATCTCCAGAAATCTACAATATAACACACACTGCTATTGATGCTGTACTCTCTGTGGATAACACCATTATCATACTATGCTAGATATGACACATTAATCAGTAACTCCTGTCTAATTACAGAGAGCATGCACTATTTTGACTTCATCAGTTGCTAATCTACTTCTGTATGAGACCATCTCATCAGCTTTAAAGTGGAATTTGTCTGATTCCCAGTAGTTTTGGAGTCATATATGTTGGATCAGATTTATGAAAGAGCACAGAATCAGATACAACAGGATTGCATGTGCACGCCATAGCATGGTTTGGAATTGATTTGGATTGATTTTAAAGACTGCTTACATGAACAAGGGAAAAATGAAAATGGTCACAAGTTCACCTCTACGGCATGTTTACTGAAAGAAGACATTGGCATAGAAACTATGTCACTGTTTTATATATCATAAGTAAACAGGCTTTTTTGTATAGTCAGCTGCTCCTTGCATTTGCAGGAAGGGAAGCTTTAATATACAGGAATATGTGCATGGGAGAAACCATATGCTATCAAAATGTACTTAATTATTAAATACAAGCTGTCTAGGAGCCTAGATTACGAAATAGTATTGCGGCATATAAGGCATAATGTGACTGAGCAGTTCAGGGAGGTTCAAGTTCTTTGGAGTGTAGAATTTTCATACTTACAGAAACCTAATGTAAACCTGACAGGTCATGTTTGTGCCTAAAGCTATCCTTCTAGTTTCTTGTTTTTAGCTTCATTTATTTATGTACTTAAAAAATTTATTATTTATTAGTATAATCTTTTTAACCTCCATCACAAACGGCATAAGGAGTCGTAAAGTGTGACCATCAACATGAACTAATGTTTTTAAGAATCTTAAAAAGCCTTTTCCACAGATACAGTCTCAATACATCTGTACAGATGGGTCAATATTACTTTGGTCCACGAAGGCTGAGATGTTTTATAAATGTTGATGTAGCTTCCATTCCATCAGTACACAGTCAATACAATAAAAAACAACTTCCCACCATTTTTGATTCTGATTTCAAACCAGTCAGCCAGTATAAGAAGGTAAACAGGAACAAATAAAGTCTGAAAATGGATTGATGTTCAAAGTTGAAAAAGGGAAATAAAACAAAACAGTAATGGCTCACTTGGGAGATGAACAGCTCATTTCCACCCCATTTTAAGAACTTAATAGAAATGCCCTGAATGTTTGCACTGAAGTCTTACTGGCATTCCTTTTTTATATTTTATTACTTCTCTTAGAAACACTCTGTGCTTACATGAAAATATGCAAAGCTGACATTTAATAAACTCATTGTTTTTTTTGTTTTTTTAAATCTTTCTAGTCCCTTTTGGAACTCCATCTGCACATACATCAACTAATTCAACCAATTACAGGGAAGCATTGCATAAACATTTTGACAAATAAAGATATCTCAGGAATAATGTTTATGTTTATAGACTGTGCAGTATTTTCACTCCAAACTGCTGCTGTTCTGGCATACATTTAATGCCAGATGATTGAAATTGTAGTTTTCCTCTCTTGACCGCTGCTACAATATTTGCTACAATGTTTGCACAATTTTTGAACTGATGCTACAATATTTGCACAACTATTCAACACTGCTTGTACATATCACGGATTGTAGTTTCTGACTGACTGATATCTGCACAAATTATTGAAAGTATTGCACAGACTGCTGTTACAATATCTGCACATATTAGATCTGACTTGAATGTTAGCTCAGACTTTATAAAAGATACTAATTTATTTAATAGATTGTATAGAATTTTTCATATTGAAACTTGTAGGTTGAATACTGCTTGTAATCTAATTGTCTCTCTTTCTACTTCTAGTTTACAGTGTATATTTTATATTCTGTTTATATATTGCTTATTCTATGTGCCTTATTTGTTCATTGTTCCCTGTTCTTTGTTCCTTGCACTGTTAAAACTGGATCCACATCATCTCGTCTCTCTGTATGCTTGTGGAGTATATAGCAGAGATGACAAAAAATTTACTTCGACTTCGACTTGAAGATGCATTTTGAATATATGACAGTCCAGAGTTAAAGTTTTGTAACAAGACCAAATATACATTTTATTTTAACTTTATTGTCAAAAATCCTTTAGCTTGTCAAAGTCTTGCATTAGGCATGGAAACAAGACTGCCGACAATCATACTTTTTGTTAATCAGAGTTCACTGTCATGATTATGTAAAAAAAAAAAAAGATACAACACATTTCACTGTAATTATATTATGGCTGCTTCATCACATTTGAAAAAGATGGAACAAACAATTGAAGATTTCAAAAACAATGACCTCATTATGCAGTATGAGGTGCGAACATAATATTTTTCTGTGCATGTTTTCTTTCTTTTAGACTCGTTTTCCTCTGTGACTAATTTGTTCTGTTATTTCTCTCCTCACCTGAATTCATCTGGAGTGTTTAGAGAACAGCTGAAGTGTGACAGATGACATCTGTATTTTGCTGAGGAAGAAGTTCCTTGGCTTTAGCTGCCACCAGCAAATGTGTCTGAGTCAAAAATCTTCATCAGAAGTCAATTAGCCTTCAGAATGGGATGTGTGACTCGGTCTGGGAGGTGCGCAATCCATTTGTGAACGGATCGACAAGCCTTTCCCTTTCCCTCTCTTATATTATATGTTAATTAGCAAACACTCCCTAACACAAAAGCTCGTCCTCACACGCTCTTGCTTCCTCATTGCATCAGTGATGGGCTGCTTTGTGTTTTTTCCCCTCACATATGCTTATTTATTTATTAATTTATGTGCATGGCTTTCTCTGATCCCTCTTCAAAGAAAATGTCCTGCTAGCTTACAAAGATCCATGCTTCTCCCAATATCACCAAGCCTTGCGATAGCACATTGTATTCCATGCTCCCTGCTTTGTCCTTGGTTCAAGTTTTCAGTTCAGAGTCTCAGATTGTAGCATCTGCCATGTGGGAGGCATCTCATACCTCTGGGGATGGACCCACTCTTAAAGAATCCTATGGCAGCTTATTAAAAAGCTCTTAGAACAGATCTGAAAGCTGCTGTTTGGTGTCTTCATGTTTTGCTTCCATTGTGATGCATGCTGTGATCACCGTTTTTATTCACGTAGTGCCCGAAGCGCTGGATCTCAGCAAACATCATTTTTTAAATCAAGATGGCACAGACTACGGGTAATGGGAATGAGATGTGAGTAAGGGAGTGTTTTAGAGTGTGGTGTATGTGTGTGTGAGTGTGTGGGTGCTTTTTACACAGCTTGTTTTGTGTCATTGGGTATTAACTTTGCCATTCTGCTCAGTGAGCAGAAAGCCTGGGGGATCAGAAAAGGCATTTCCTAGATTTAGAAAGGCTTTTTTTTCTGATGCATGCATTCAGGCCGGCCTTCTGCGGGATGGGTATGCGACACAAATCAGTTCTCTGGGGGAAGAGCGGAGAACACAGCATTTCACAGAAAACAGGAAATTGGATTACACGCAGGTCGCTCAAGCAGTTCTCCTTAACATTGACCTTACATACCATTAAAAATGCCATCAAAAGGCAACCCTATATATGTGTATATTTTATTTTACACAATATCTTTCTACGTGAGCTGTCACCAATCACACCTTTTGTTTAGGTCCCCCTTGTTCTTGCAATCACAAGGGAGGGAACACATGTAGCCAGCCACATCTTTTCAAGGTGCTGTTTGCATAACACACGTAGAGCAGCCTGGAGTAGAGTGTTAACTGCTCAGGTCTGTGAGCCTATACCTGAGCGAAAAAATGCCTATGATTGAGTAACATCACTCAGACTGAAAAGCATGACTCATATACAACAATACTAAATAAAATCAATTATCAAGAAAAAGTGTTTTTCATTCAAATGTTTCACAATGAAAAATAAAATCTTTTCAGTTTCCTTTGAACAGTTTTTACTCAGTTAAGTTTATTCAGTTTTTATGGCCTTCACCACAAAGGTAATTCATAATCATAATTTGTCTTATCACTGCAGTAGCTTTAAAACCATGTTGTGAATTAAGTTTTAGGTTTAAAAAACAGGTGGAGTGTTTACAGTATACAGTGCCTTGAAAAAGTAGTCATACCCCTTGAACTTTTACACATTTTGACACCTTACAACCACAAACTTAAATGTTTTTCATTGAGATTTTCTGTGATAGACCAACACAAAGTAGCACATAATTGTGAAGTAGTATGAAAATGATACATGGTTTTTAAAATTTTAAGCAAATAAAAATCAGAAAAATGTGGTGTGCATTTGTATTCAGCCCCCCTGCGTCAATACTTTCGCTGCAATTACAGCTGCAAGTCTTTTGGGGTATGTCTCTACCAGCTTTGCACATCTAGAGACTGAAATTTTTGCCCATTCTTTGTAGCAAAATAGCTCAAGCTCAGCCAGATTGGATGGAGAGCGTCTGTGAACAGCAATTTTCAAGTCTTGCCACAGATGCTCAATGGGATTTAGGCCTGGACTTTGACTGGGCCATTCTAACACATGAATATTCTTTGATCTAAACCATTCCATTGTAGCTCTTGCTGTATGTTTAGGGTCATTGTCTTGCTGGAAGGTAAATCTCCTTCCCAGTCTCAAGTCCTTTATAGCCTCCAACAGGTTTTCTTCCAGGACTGCCCTGTATTTAGCGCCATCCATCTTCCCATCAACTCTGACCAGCTTCCCTGTCCCTGCTGAAGAAAAGTATCCCCACAGCATGATGCTGCCACCACTATGTTTCACAGTGGAGATGGTGTGTTCAGGGTGATGAGCAGTGTTACTTTTCCGCGACATGTGGTGCTTTGCATTTAGGCCCAAAAGTTCAACTTTGGTCTCATCTGACCAGATCACCTTCTTCCACATGTGTCCCCTACATGGCTCCTGGCAAACTGCAAACGGGACTTTTTATGTCTTTCTGTCAACAATGGCTTTCTGCTTGCCACTCTTCCAAATAGGCCAGATTTGTGAAGTACACGATTTACAGATTCTCCCACCTGAGCTGTGGATTTCTGCAGCTCCTCCAGAGTGACCATGGGCCTCTTGGAAGCTTCTCTGACCAGTGCTCTCCTCGGTCTGTCAGTTTAGGTGGACGGCCATGTCTTGGTAGGTTTGCAGTTGTAGCATACTTTTTCCATTTTTGGATGATGGATTGAACAGTGCTCCTTGAGATGTTCACAGCTTGGGATATTTTTTTTATAACCTAACCCTGCTTTAAACACATCTACAACTTTACCCCTGACCTGTCTGGTGAGTTCCTTGGTCTTCATGATGCTGTTTGTTCACTAATGTTCTCTAACAAACCACTGAGGCCTTCACAGAACAGGTGCATTTGTAATGAGACTAAATGACACACAGGTGAACTCTATTATCTAATTAGGTGACTTCTGAAGGCAATTGATTGCACTGGATTTTATTTAGGGGTATCAGAGTACAGGGGGCTGAATACAAATGCACGCCACACTTTTCAGCTTTTTATTTGCTTAAAATTTTGAAAATCATGTATCATTTTCATACTACTTCACAATTATGTGCTACTTTGTGTTGGTCTATTACAGAAAATCTCAATGAAAAACATTTAAGTTTGTGGTTGTAAGGTGTCAAAATGTGTAAAAGTTCAAGGGGTATGAATACTTTTTTTAAGGCACTGTATATGCAAGGTTTATTATGGGACTGATGTGTTATGCCTTAGACATAGACAGTAAACAATAATACAGTTAATATGAATTAATTATTTATTAAACATCTATCCACATTAAGAAAATGAAATGATAATTTGTTTCCTTAATTATTTGATGAGTAGTGAGCAAGGGAGGAGAGAGAGAGAGAGAGAGAGAGAGAGAGAGAGAGAGAGAGAGAGAGGAATGAAGGAAGGAAGGAAACCCCCCAATTAAATATTCCAAATCCTAATAAAAACTATGATCACAGCTACAGCTACAATTTGAGAGATGAAGCAGCTCTCAGTTTGTATCCTAGCTGTACTGAGCCCTAGCTAAGTCAGAAATCAAGCAAGAAATCAAAAAGCCTTTTCAATGCCTTTACATACCTACACACAATAATGTAATTTGGAATTTTGCTTAAAAACCCCCGGATGATACCTGACTTTGACTTTTTACTTTTAGCTTAGAAGGTCATTCACAAGCAACTTCCCAGCAGGATAGTAGTATATGTGTTAATTCTGTCACCCCATGAGTGCACAATGCTCTGCCACTGAAATAAATGAATTTGGTGTTGAACTGCCTTTGGGCAAAGCAGCCATAATATAATTACAGTGAAAACAAAGCATCCATATACCAGAAACAGATGGGTAGGTTGGAAATATTTAAAGGTAGCTTAATGACTCTCACTAAATAAAACACATCTAGGTCAGAGGGAGTAGAATCCTGCAAAGGTGATTAAGCCACAGCTAACAGTGTCCCATTAAGAAAACCAATGCACATAAATTCATGGAATAGGGCTGTGCCCTACTGAACCAATAATATTAATGACATTTTCTCTTAAGTTTCATTCATGCATTCATAAATATGAGTGATAAAAAGAAAAGCAATAGTGACATTTTTAAAAAGCCTTTTGGAAAGAGACCATTCCGACTGCAAATAAAACAGGCCACCATTGTTTTTGCCTATTAAGCATCACAAGTATTATACAGAAGACCATAAAATCAATCTGACATCGAGAATGTCATGTGCATTGCTTTTCTCTGACTCACAGAAATGGGTGTATGTCTAAGATCAGACAGTTGGCTGTGAGAGAAACTGGGATTACAGTTCAATGCTGAACAGTCTCTGTGATGAGAGATACTGAGAACTTAACATGACTTTAATAATGACCATTTGCTTTCATATGGATGCTGAGCTTAAGATTTGTCATTGTCATTATGACATTTTTCCTGCTTCTACTGACAGACTGTTCGGTATCACCTGCAGGCTTACATACTTGATAACTACATACTTACATACTTTACAAGCTTACATACTTGATTACTAATACTATAACTGCATAGATCGAAGGTAGTGATCTCAGAGCTGATAGCACGGCCTGCAGCTGCTCAAAAGTTTGAATTGTTTTTCAGTTTGTGTTGTATATATTCACTATTAGCCCCTTCCCTAGTCATTTAAATCATTTTTTCTTGATCCTTGTCCTCTTGACCTTCTACACAGATATGTTCCCAACTAGAATATACCTGATGCAAGTGATTAGATAATTAGCAATGTAGGCCTGGGATTGGGAAACACAGATTTATACAGCCTCCCTTCTGTTTCCCTGTTGTTGCTTGCTGCACAAACATATGGGCAAAACGCAGCTTTTATAAAAGAAAAATAAAGCTTAAGTTGAGAACCTAAAAGTATCAGGATGACTTGCATATGCTCATTTTTACAATTTCTACCTTTGGGTCACATATAGCAGGTACGTAGAGTTAAAAAACAATCCATTCTAGCCATGTGTCAGGTTAGCAGTGTGACAACATAACACCTTTTACACTGGCTGAACTATCTATGTTAGATGCAGAGTGACGGAGAGAGAGAAAGAGGGGAAGAGGAGAAGAGTGGGAGAGAGAGAATGAGAAAGGGAGCATTATAGGTAAGGATGGATATTTCTTTCTCATTGTGTGTGCAGTCCTATAATGATTGCATAATTGGGAGACTTTTGATGAAGGCTGCTAGGAGAGTCATGGTCTAAGGCAGTAATTACCCTGAGCAGCCATGAAAGGTCATGTTGGACACAGAGAGCATGAAGGTAATGGAATTCTGTTACCATGGGCATTATTTTTGTGGCACTTGCATTTGAGCAGAATTTTAGAGCAGCCTGAATTCACTAATATACACAGCTTTGTGCAATGTCTTACATTTTTAGCATGGTGAAGTTAAATTTCACCATGTTTTTTTCCCCGTTTAGCCTCATGCTGGGAACAAAAATGACACATCACCTGCACCCATTCGATTCTGACAGTTTCAAAGTGAAATGAGTTTGCACAGACCAGAGCACAAAGCTATCTATGCTTGTGTAAGAAACTGATGATCTTGCAGAGAGGTCTTCAAACCAGTCAGCATTACAAATAGGATTCTATGAAAGGAGACAAAGAGATAGTCTATGAGAAACTATTTTGTGGAAATAAGGGCCACACATACACACCAAATCTATGAGAAACTATTTTGTGGAAATAAAGTACACACACGTGCACACGCACAGACACACACACACACCCACCCACACACACACACACACACACACACACAATAGCCTCCTTTGACGCGATAGACCATAATAAGGGAACGTAATCTACAGAGCCTTAGTGAGGTTCTGTCTTTCTCTTTCTGTCTTATGCTTTCTGTCAGGTAGACAAAGTTGTCAGTCAAGTTGGCAAAGCTATTTTCCGTTGTCAATAGGACAGAGGGGGAGAGTGCTGAGGGCCTCAATAGAGAAGGAGAGATTAAAGTGTGACTGAGCTGAGAGGAGCTCAATTCTACTGCTGATGTATTGACACACAGCACAGTCTCATCCAAATCTCTCTCTCTTTCTCAAATGCACTCAATTCCCCCTTCAAAAAAAAAAAAAAGCAGGGAGATGTGTTAAAGTGGCATTTATGAACAGAATCATGCCTGAATAGTAGGGATTGTGAGCTTTCTTATGTTGTTTGTTTATTTATTCATAGGATTTATTCTGAGAGAGGGTGTTATAGTAATGCTGCCATCACCAGTCGTGCCAAATATGTGCATCCTAGTCCTTCAAGAGAAACTGTGTCTCCCATACTGACACATGTGCTCAATCACATTTGTACCCCATGACATGAGCTAACAGGATGTGCATGAAAAACCTAGAAAACAGAACAACGCTTCCAATACTTACGTGCAATATCCGCTCTCAGTCAAAGGCAAAATGCCCACCTGTGACATCTTAATTGTGCTCAATCAATTCTATTGGCAGACCACCAGGATTACAAGCTTTTATGCTAGAAATGCACATCCAGCACAATGAATCAAAGGATTCATGTAATCTCTTCAGCTGCCGAAAGGGGAACTGAAGCATCAGCCCTCAACCATGTTCCTGCGCTTGCTTTCTACGTTAATGACTATGTCACCACTTTTGCTCTGAGTCTCACTAGAAACCCTCACAATCCATTGTGTTAAAATCTCCTGTATCTTTAACCCTAGCATTCCAAGCAGTTTTTATGCTGCACATGTGCACTACAGTGGAAGCATCTACCTACTGGTTAAAATTTTCTGCAGTCTTTGGAGATGACATCACATTTTGTTCAATTTAATATTAATTTGTTAACATTTATCACTAATAATAAAAAAACATTTGACTAATGCATATCAAAGCATTCTATCAGTAAAAAAGAACTACTCATGAGCAAGTTACTGTTCCCAAGCACTGCTCCCCGGGCGCTGCCCTTTTTAGCTGCTCACTGCTCCTTCACGGCTGGGTCAAATGCAGAGGTCACATTTTGTTGTGGTGCTCTGTGTGCTGTGCTGTGGTGTGTTCACAACAACAAATAATCACTCACTTTCACTTATTAAAAGTAGGAATTATTAAATTAATCCTTATATAACTTCTTATCAGTCTACCTAAGCTGATGATTACAGAGGCAAATTAAATGCTCTAGGGGTTTCAAAGTGTTTTAGCAACAATCATTCTAGCAATTTTATTTTTTAGAAGCTTTTTGATCCTGACCTTAAAATAATAAATCTGATAGAAAGAGACTGTAAGATAGCAAGGAAAGTGATCACAGCCTCTTGGATGAAACCACAACCCCCCAAAATCATGCAATGGAGAAACAGAGTAAAAAAGGTTTTTATTATGCTTTTTGGTAATTATTAAGCTTTATTATGGAAAAAAGTACAGCAAGACTACCACTGAAACTAGAAACATTTGAGACTAGGTGGAAACCAATAACACAAATGATAGTAGAGCTCTAAACACCTCTTTTTTGAACATATTATACTGTGAAAAGAGATTTGGGTTGTTAATTAGTTTCTTTTATATTTACTAGCACCTGTTTCAGATATCTAAGTACACCTAACGTTACTGTGGACTGGTGAGTCAGAGAATGTGATGTATTAGTATATGCACAATTGCAAAGAAGGGGAATGACATGTTGTTTTGAGAAGGTTGTGTGGGTTTGTAAAGGGGTACAGATTAGAATGGACTGTGTTCTGGGGCGGGTGTGACTTAATGTACATCTACATGGGTTTTTCTCTGTTTGAAATAAATAAATGAATCTAGGTTTATGAGCACACAAAGCCACTGTGTATACTGATGCTTAGATGCACTCACTGCAAGTCACGTTAGCATTTTGTGTAGAGTATTCTTGTAAAATCATGAAATGAGTTGACATTTTGAATATAAGAATCAGTATTGTTTGATTGAAATTTTAGGGGTCAATCCTGCAGACATTAATTCTTAATTCTTGTACGTAGCACTGCCTTCATGTCCGTGCAGGGTCATCTGATTGCTCTGCTCAAAACCACCACAGTGGGTTTGCCAAACAGATAAATTGAACCTATTTACGTAGAACATAAAAGTACAAATCCACCACAAGCTCAAATCCCAGATGTAATTTTCCCCAGCATGGAGTGAAACAGTTTTGCTGAATACTGAACTAATAATTCTGAGTCAGCAAACACACCACACTTTATTACTAAGGTCTGTGCATAATGGTTTTCCCTCCATAATAGCTTGAGGTGAGGTAGAGGGTGATCAGACGTCCTGGTTAAGGTGTCATTTCAGGGCCGCGATTCCAAAGAGCAAAAGTGGATCAATAAGCTGTTAAAAAACGAAGCTTGCTAATTACACCAGTCCATTAACGAATATTAAGTTCAGAGCTGCTTTTGTACTTATGCACACACATTTCTCATTTTAAATACCCCTTCACCAGTTTTACTATGCCCCATTATCCTCCATCTCCCTCCCTGTCATCATTTACATCTGTGCCGCTCCCCTCCTCTTCATGAAGCCGAGCTAGTGACCTTGAATATCTGACAAGCTCACTGCTGCAGCCTCGAGACACCCGACAATAATGAATCAATCAAGCTGCCTGAGCCACAATTTAAAGCTGTGATAACCATGAGAGGAGCTCACAAACAAGCAGACACACTCACACATACAGACCATAATACTATATTCCACAGGAAAATAGAAGACAAAAAGGTCACTGTGAATTCAGGATATTAAAGTGACAAAAAAGCCCACTTTGAACATTGCTCGCTTAATTTATTAGAGTAATGGTCGGATGGTGGTTACACAGGACAAAGAGAGCATAACTCAAGAAAAATGGTACGGAAACTTGCACAGTTAAAAAGTAAAGGGTGTCTATGGGGAGAGTTGACAGATTTTATGTCAGCAGTAGCACTTCTTACTCAAAATCAGGCGAAAAAACAGAGGTCATTTACAGACCATCTGCACCAGTGAAATAAAAAGGGACATAATTGAAATGGCACAAGCCACAGTTCTGAAGATTTTAAGAGAAGTCTGAAAATCTGCAAATCTGCTATTTGTGCAGATCTTAATTTATAGCTCAATTTGGAGTTTACAGAAATCTCTGCAGTCATTGTTAAAATCAATATGACCTGCTAAAGAAATCTGGAGACTTTTTCTTATTGATGCTCCTCCAAGTAGAAAACAACCTTGTTTACTCTTCACTACGTTTTGTTGATTAGCTGCATGATGGCAGCTGCTTTCGTAATGGACATCTGATTCTGCATAAACCCAATTGACATGCTGCACTTGGAGAGGTCATGTATGGCTACTTGTTAGCACAACCTTTTATAACATAATGTGACAATAAACATAATGACAGTGATGTGTTGAGAGGAGAATAAAACCTCCAGTCATCAGTACCAATATTATCTAATCTGCTCCAACACTAATGCTGATTGACAGTAAGAGTTCACACTTAGTAATGCTGCCAATGGGCATGTATCATATTCTAGTGCAGAGAAACATTTGCCTGGCCCCCCTCTACTATGTAATCCCTCACTCCTTTTTCTCTTTCGACCTTTGATTTAATGATGGTAGGACCTGCATACAAAAAGCAGGCTCATCATGTGCAGTTAGTGCAGGGCACAGAGGGTTCAAAAAGCAGAGCTGGGTTAAGCAACAAGGTTACGCAGATCAGTTGGGGTGCATTAGCAGATCATCTGATACTTACAGACACACAACTTATGATCAAAATGAATCAGTAACAAAGAAAGGACACAAATACTGTATCAAATTTAACACTTTTCATTTGGAATTCAAGAACCGTAAAGTTTGCCATAAAAATATTAGGTGGTGTAGAATGCAGGCAGAACCAATTAAGTTCCATCAGTCATATGTCTACATTATTTCTATATGAATTCAGGCAAGCCACATAATGTGATGTGACATCAGAACACACTTTCCATTACTCTCAGAAAGTAAATTGTGGATGAGTCTTTTTTGCCCCTAAAGTGAATAAATGCGCTATTTCATAGAGAGTGTACTGTTAACACCATACTGAATAGAAGGCAAGGTCTATGTGTTTCTGACTCTGTCCTTGCTAATCAGGGCTGTTTTGGAACAGGGCTACAGAACTCAGCGGGACAAGCAGGGTACTGTGCCATAAAGAAAAAAAATCCCATACACAGTAGCTTTTATAATGTTTCTCAAAAGTTGAAAATGGATTTTCATTAAATAACACACTTCTATTCAACATCTCAGTCACCTTGTACCTTTGCTGCCATGTACACACATACACAAAGATACTGCATCAGGGAAGCTGTAGTTGACACTGACCTATTGGGCATTTAATTCTGCTGTTGTTTAAAAGTGTGTGTCTACTATTGTCTCCTAACAGCAAACAGTGAACTCCTGTGTTTGGTTATCACCCTTTTTCGAATCATAGTTTACACAAAACATAGCCATTGTGAGAGCAGCTCACGCCGTCGCATTTGCCTCGAACTCAGAACTTTCTTTGCACGCGACACGTATCCAAAAAAGAGTCTTGAGTCTTGAGTGTCTTTCGTTGTCTTTTCATTACTACAATTCAAAGTTTTACAAGCAAGAGATGAGTCCCTAAGACTAAAAAGATACTTTACGTAGACGTTACGTGACGTTATGTGATGGTGAAAAAACTGTAATGCTCCTGAGCTCTCAGCTCTAACAATTCAATACAAAACTAAAACCTTTACACTCTTATACCTTATATAAACTTCAGATTACGACACGTAAGGCACGTATTACTTCTATTGTTACATACTAGTACATTTAACATGCATACATATTAATAGAATTCTATTACGTAACACTGTACATGGAAAGTTATGGAAGGTTCCAGAAACATTTCTCTACTTTCTATTGCAAACAGCTACAAAACATTTAATCTAAATATTCACACGATATTCACAATATTCACACGAAATGGCTCTAACAGCCATATCCCAATCCCTTAGGCCCTCACAAGCTGACATTTAAAACATCTGACTGAGCTGTGCCCATCTGTTAATCGATCGTTATTTTTCCCAATTTGATTGTTATTTTCCGTATTGTTCATTATCTGTCCCCTTAAAGAAGTACAGCGTTGTTTTCAGTGGTATGTTTTCATACCGCCACCTCATCCATGACATGAAGTTACTAATTCCACTGTTATTTCATTGACTTACTGAAAACTTTCCAATGCTAAAGGGTTTTATTCATCAAATATGTGAATGTTTCTAAGATGACACTTAATGGATTATATACTATGATATTCTGTTTCGTTGTGATGTTATATCTTCTCAGCCATGAAATGCTTACAGAAACAAGGTAAAAGAAAACATGATGGCAAAAGCTCGGTTCTGACGCCTCGGGCTGCCATAGACACGTACATAAGTGCTTGCCATGATTTAACACTGTGGATTCCTCTAACTCTGATAGAGCTTGTAGTAATAGCACAGGAAAAATATTAAATGAGTCTTGCTATTATGCTCTAGGGGTCGAGTTCAGCACCACAGCTTTAGAGCAAGCCTTGTCCAGGGGTGACTTTGACCCACTACTGACCTTTTATGTTTAATCCCTAACCATGTTCACTTTATCATCCACTGTAAATGTCTGACTGATTACAGCCTACCCCCTCTCACCTATAATGATAGGTGGATTTTAACGTAAACATCATGATGACCATTCGCTTCCCCACTGAGGCCACTGGGAGTTTATGATCTTATCATCCAGATGACCTGGTGTCACATCTCAGCCCTGTGCAGGTCACCGTACATGTATTGCCATTTAACTCTGGTCATGGCCACTGTTCATCCCGAGGCCTATCAAACATTCCTCCTCCTTTGGGACAGGGGACATGCTATTCATGTAAGGTCAATCTTTGCTTCTGTCCTTCTCCCTCTCACCTTGCCCGTACCAGATAAGGGCTCATGTTTGACTGTTTTGAACGAAAGGCTGTTGCCTGGCTCTTTTTTTTTTTTCACTGTTGACAACACATCACCTCTGACCTGCTAAATGGCTTCCTACTGATGGTGAAAATAGTGTGCCATTACACAATGCCAATCATCATGTTTGGCTTCTTTTATAAAACAGCTTGAGAGACTTAAATGGAAGGTCTGATCTTGGAGGACAGAGATCATAAAGGGTTATGGAATGTGTCAAAATGACAATTTCGCAGTTGTCCAAATCATGGGGAAAAACAGATTTAGCTGTGCAGTCATTAAATATTTGCTATTAAGTCCTGGTGTGGAGCAAAACAACAAAATCTTCAGACATCAACCCAGGAAAAGGTTTCTCATTTTGAAAATTATTTGGATGTTATTTAACTTGAGTCTTTGGTTTGTCTAAATGTTGCATGCTTATGTGTCTTTGTTGGTTCAGGGCAATGTCAGGAGTTGGTCTATACCAGATAAAACCAGTCTGTTTGAGAAACAGACGAAGTTCCTGCTGTCATTTTTTGCAGAACAACTAAACCCAGTAAACCGCCCTGCTTGCATTGCATTTGAGATTCTTCTCACTGTCTGATGTGCATTTAGTTGCTGTGTTTGTTTTACCATGAAAGGAGTCAGCTTTCACCTTGAATCAAATGACAAGGTGCTGTGCCCCCAGCCTTGTTAGACAGACAAATTGCTGTGTAACTCGCGAGCATTTGGGAATATCATCGTTACCATCTCACTTTAATAGAGAGCCTATTCCCATACCATACTGTGGTTTAGTTGAGTAAGCTTGTTATGAATTATTGAACCTCGTGTTGTTTCAAGCACGGCTAATCTTTTTCTCGGCTAAGAGGCATATTAATGCTGAGGGAGAGCTCTGTTAATGAGACCCTAAGTGAATACACCTACGCCACACACCACATTTTTTGGTTCAGAGATGTTTGTCCCTGTGCAGTCAAGACAATTACTGGTTGCTTCAGATGTATAGAGCTGTTCTGGATGCAATATGAGACTTTCCACACGACACTGAATTTTTTTTCCCTCCACCACAGCAAAACGGCTCACGCAGGATTTCATCCTTTCTGCAACTACAGGCTATTAGTTTGCGACAAAATAAGATCACGAGTCTGTGTGATGTCAGTCTCCATGCACTGTCTTTGTCACTATAGAAATGTGCAGGCTTTCTGCTGGGTGATAAGAAATAAGAAAATGACACCTTTGTATTGCACTCTGGTGCTCAGCGTTGTGGCTGCTTATCTATCATGTTTGGCCTGTTCCTCTCTGCTGGGCCTTAGGATTGCTGTGTCCAAATCTGAACTAGAGGGAGGTGTTGTGTGTGTCGTAAACACACACACACACACACACAGAGTTGTTCGCTTGTTGCCTGTTTCCCTCCCCTATCTATCAGTCCCATGCACTGAGAAACCCACACACAACCTCCAGAGGGACAGAGTGGATGTCTGGTCCCTAAACAATAGCATAATGGGTTTACAATCATTCTGATGAATATTTCATTGTGCTTGCATACGGCAGCATGGTGAAGGTTCTGAGCTCACACGCTCTGTGTGATGCTGAGCTAATACTCAGAGCTGCGCTACTGAGGGGATCTTCTGCTCTCTGCCTCCTCCAGATTGCCCCAGCGAAGGAAATAGTATTTAATCTGAGAATCCAAGAGAGAAATCACTGATAAATTATTGAAGCTGTGTGTAAGTCTGTGTGTGTGTTCGCCTGCTGCCTTGTCACCAGAGACCACAGTGCTGCCCACGGTTGCAGGGAATCTTGGATTACACACACACCCTTGAGTGTGCCAGCAGCATCTCTATTCAAACAGAAGTGGCGCACATGCACACTCGCACGCATACACACACACACACACACTCACCATTAGATTATGGAAATGAGAGCAGGGAGCATCTATTCCAGTTTAATTCCTTTAGGGAAGCGTTTAATTTAAACTAATAAATAAATAACAGGGCTGCATCAGGTGTTTTGTGAAGGGTGCTGTGTAAATGTAGCGAGGAGCATGGAATAATAATCACAGTGTTTGATGAAGAAAGTTCACTCAACTGACACTCAGCAGTTCATTAATGTCCTTTAGAGATCCTCAGTGGAGTTTGCCGCTCAGTATGTCGAGCACTATGTCGTTTAGGAGAGACTGAGAGTGGCTACACTAATGAGATGATGCTGCATGATTAAAGCTACATGTGGGGGATATTCTGCTGTCACAATCAATGACCTTCAATCTTGCTGCATGAACTCAAACAGATGCTTTGTCTTGTGTATTTGGTGAGGATCCAAAAGTAATCACACGTTTGTATTTTGAAACCGTTAAAAACACCAAACATGGTTGTAGTGAGGAGCCTGAAGATCTAATCAGAGAGACTGTAACATTTACTAACATTTACTAACATTTACTAATATTGCAAAGGCATGCAATATAAGTTAATTGGCGAATCTAAATCGGCCCCGTAAGGTGTGAGTGAGAGTGTGCTTGTGTAAGTGGGTGTTGGTGGCCTAGTGGTAGAACATTCACCTTGGGACCAAAAGGTTATGGGTTCAAAACCAACCTCTGGCGTTACCAACACTGGGTCCTGGAGCAAGATCCTTAACCCTAAGTTGCTCTCAGGGGAACTGTCCCTGAAATTAGGAAATGTAAGTTGCTCTGGATAAGAGCGTCTGCTAAATGCTGTAAATGTGTGTGCCTTGTGGTGTGTTGGTGTCTGCCTGGGGTTGGTCCCCGCCTTGTGCCCGTAGTTCCTCGGATAGACTGCGGTTCCACGCGACCCGTACAAATGGGACTGAGAGATTTGGATAATGAATGAATGAGTTTTCATTTTGAGACACTGCAATGCATCTAATAATTTTTTTTTAAAGAATTTAAATAATTAAGATGTGGGCAGACAAGTTACATGCCTTTATTTCTCACCTCTAAATTTTGTAAAAGATATGCTCTCTATCTATATAAATCAACAAACATGTATGTTATTATCTGTGCCATACATTATTTCACTGTACAGTATAGAACTTAAGACAAGGACACTTCATGGCTATTAATCAAAGTGATAATTAAGCATTAATGGCTATAATGTTTAATAGTCACAACTGTAAACTTTTTTGTAGAACGCTAAAGTGCAATAGAAAAAATAGAAATTTACAATCACAAAGTTACATTTTTTTTAAGAAAAATAATATCCAAAAGTGGCTTCTTAAAGTGGGACATTGTTCAATATTTGTCATTTCTATCAAACCTTTTCCTTTTTTTCCTTACTAACACAATGATGGAAATGTAGCCTTTCTCTTTTTTCCCTCTCTCCCTCAAATGCATCTTTAGTTGTTCTTTGTCAGTGATGATGGCATTTTTACGTCCATTTTGCTCTATCAATGCTGTAATCATGAAGCTGTTTCGACAAAGCAGACCACATTCTGTGTATCAGGATTGTCAGAGCTTAAATTTTACTATCTGCTGTGTTCTGCATTGAGCCTTAGGTTCAGATACGCATATTTATGTATCTCCTAGCTGTGTGTGCGCTCTCTCTCCTGCCACACGCAACCTATCTAGCACTATGCCAAAGTAGAACAGCCAGCAGCAGTATAGAGTGAATTTATGCCCCCAAATTTACCACAGAGCTCACACAAATCTCCCCATCCTTAATTTATAGCAGCTGCTCCAGACTGGGTTACACACATAATCAATATGAGATAAGGCTATCATAGTTCAATTCAATAAACATGTCAACGATCACAGTTCCGCCAACATATACGCTATCAAGGAAACAGATAAACTCATTGACTAAAAGCGGCTCTATTCTCGGTGGACAAATCTACAGCCTAGATGAACTGTGTTTGTCTGCAGAATGCAGGAGAGGCAATCAAAAAACAGTGGAGCAATTTCAGCGGCCGGGGCTTCACAGGAAATCAGGCCAGTGTGAGGAGTGAAAGTCACATGAATTATGCAGCAGGGGCACCTGCACGTCTGCCGCTGGAAGTGTCCGGAATCTGGGATATTTTACATTTTATCAGGATCACTCTGTCAAAACAACATTTTTTTAGTCTCGTTTTTCTTTCGTCCATCAGAACAGTGGGTGAATCTGAAAAATATCACGGTGTCAGAGTTTCACAGTGATGCAGAGGCTGTGATCAGAAGGAGATATGCTTTTTGTTCAGTGGTATAGGTTTCATTTTAACTTTGGGAGACACACCATTCCTGACATCTAATCCATAATATGATAGAAATCCTGCAATATATATGTCTCACAAGTTATATTATCACATGCAATGAATTCATTGAAACATCTCAATAGAATAATTTCATTATTACAGCAACATTCAGAAAAGTGCATGAGCACTTGAAAGAGTTCAGCATATTTAATCACTCATTTTATCAAGAACTACTTTGCCAGGATACAGTCTAAATGTGTTGAAAATAGATTTCTTTGGACAAGAATCTAAAAACATTTGCCTGTTGGTTTGGGGAAGGACGCAATTTAGTCCTCTGCAGACACTTGTAGCAAATTTACAGACCAACATTTATTACACTGCTAGCTAACTCAAAATGAAATTCAAAGAAATTAATATCAGCTAGCTAGCATGCTATTTCATTTCTTTCAAGCTGATACAATACATGATACAGTATGCTTGGCAAGTGAGTTAACTTTCATGGTGATATGCATGGGCATCGTAGTACGGTGAAAAGTGTGACTGACTTACCAGGGCCCCAAGTGGGGAGAGAGCCCATGAGAAGTCTGGAGTTTTATTTTATTATGGGGAGGGGGACCATGGAGACTGCTTGTGTATACACTGCAAAAAATAAAAATCTGTACGAGTGTAATTGACTTGAATTCAGCATTTTAATCTTGTTACACCATTTTTTGGATTTATTTTCTTGGTAAGACTGAATATTGTTTGGATTATTTGACTTGTTTCAAGAAAATTTATCTTGAGTTATCCTACCTAGGTAATACAACTAATTTTGAGCAGTGTTTTCTTAAAACAACCTACATTGGTAAAGGAGTTGTGTTAACAGGTAGACTGTAAGTATATTTTTACTTGTTTCAAGAGAATTGGAGAAAAACAACTAGTATATTCTGCTTAATTTAAGTTGTGTATGCTTAGTCTTTGAGTATTTTTTTTTCTTGTTTTAAGAAATCTTAGCAAGTGCAATTTTCTTGCTGCACTGGCAGATAATTTTGCTTGAAATAAGTATTTTTTCCCAAAAATAGTAAATTTTTTCTTATTTTTAAAAGGGCATTTTTTGCAGTGTAGGGCCCAGAATTTGGTGCTATGTTCCTGCTGATATGAGCTGGGAAGTGAGCCAAAAATTACTACTCTCTTGTTTTGACTTAAACCTGGTCCATTCCCTTAAGCCTAAAGTTGGAAAGAAACACTTTCCAGGAGGTATAAAGTCTTCATAATCTTTATGAAAGTCATGAAAGGTTTGTTGATTAACTGGAAATATAAGTACACCTACTCTACAACTACCTAATTGGCTGCCAGGTAAATTAAATATTTAAGAAATATTTTACACATTTTCAGTGTGACTTGCATCAGCCGTAATTGGCCTCTTTCATGAGTGACTTGAATTTGGCTAAAGTTTAGAAGTTAGATGTATGTTTTTCAATACATTTCAAATGCATATGAAGACTTCTAATTATGCATTAAAGGACAACATCAACAGTATGAACTCTTAACTCATGACTCTACTTTCAATAATGCAGTATTTATTGAGTGAGGTCCTATAAACTGCACTTTCTAAAGTGGTGGACTTATGCCTGATGGCTGAGTGTAAGAACAGTTCATGAGAAGCAGATAAGTTATCAGACTGGACAGTTTTAATTCTCTGCCCCTGCAGCTCACCCCTCTCATTATATATGGCGTGGACCAAATTAAGGTTTCACTGATGAAACCGACCACTAATCCATGGTTGTATTGGGTGCAACAGTGGGACTGCTATGTCAAAATGTCTGGACCTGTGATGAACTATAAAAAGTACAGCAGTATATTAGAGAGAGTTTTCGTCATGTCATGCCATAATGGACATGCCAAGTCATGCAGTCATGCTTCTTTGTGGGAGTTTACTGTCACCCCCAATAAAAAATGATAAAATGAAAGAGACCTTCCATGTTGGATTAATTGAATCTTGCCCCTGGGCCCGCATTATGTTACGTAGCTCTGATATTACATATTCTCTTAGATGATAAAGTTTAGCAGCCAATATTTCATATAATTGGTTGTTAACACTTTTTCCTCACAAGACTTTCTTCTTTGTGGAAACTAATGAGGAAAAGTATGTCGGTCTGGTCCTTTTTGTCCTTAAAATAAGCCTGTGGCAATGATGTTCAGTGCATCCAAGTAGCTTTAAATGACCTTCAGCAGTGGATATAAAACAACAGAGGGAACTTATGGAGAGGAATCAAAGCCATGCTAATGCATAGTGCAATATGTTAGCTCCAACACCATGGGTTTCCCCCTCACTATTTGTGTTTATTAAGTCACAGTTTTTATTGCAATAACAAAGATCTGAAATGCTGCCTAGGAGCCAATTATCAGCCCCACAAACAACACACCACCCAGAACAGTGTGATCACTTTGAATTGTTGAATTGTTATAGTTAATATGAGAAAGAGAAAGAGAGAGATTTTGTGGTTAGTGCAGGAAAGAGGAATGTTTCCACCTCATATTGTTTACAGGAAGCTTAGGCAGTTGTTTACAAGCCTATTTTTCCAGCATTATTTCTTCACTGAAGAAGCAAAGCAGTAATTTAAATACAGTCCTTTTTCTTTTGATTTATCCATCCTGCAATTTCAAAATGTATTGTATTGGTTACAGACTTTGATTAATGCAGTATTTTTTTTATCCATATCAATATTTTACCATAATGCTTGTGTTTGTCTTTTTAACCCATTGTAAAATTACTTGTGCCTCTGATCACATAAATACCTTTGGCAAATTGTTTATGAGGATGATGTAAAACCATCACATGTAGAATAGCTTTTAGGCTGCTGTTATACACTGCTGTGTGTGTATGCGTGTGGTCCATTTTTTGGTGGTGTCCTAACTTGGAAGAGGTTGTGCTCTCAGAGATGTATATGCCCATATTGGCCAGCTTTTTTCCAGATACACCAATCAGACCCATGTAACCCTTACACATGAGAACACAGCACTGCATCACTAACCGTTAACATCACTTAAACCCTACTTACACAGTTTTTACAAAGACTTGGACAGTCATCAATGCTTTGTTATTGAAATTTGTTCTTAGCTAAGAACACTCATACCAACATTTATTGCATGTTTGTCGCTTTAGTTCAATTTAGTTCATATATTTTTTGAACTATATATGTGACTCTGCACAGCAAAACCAGTCGCTTGTCGCAAATTTTCAAAATTGAGTTATTATGTTTTCATGAAAGGGCATAAATCAACCTTAAAAACGATACCTATATCGAATGAATTGGACGACATATGACTGAGATATCAACATTTAAAGGGGTTGGATTTTTCCTGTCACGCTAAGTGAAAAACAGAGAAATCTGCCTTTGAAGTTGACTATCGACATAGCATTCACAGACGCTTGGTGTGGTCGCTGCTACGTTTGCATTTACGGTAGCCTACGGTGCATTCGCAGCCACACGGATAGCCTAATTGCGTTAGGTTAACTGAACTCTGGAGACAAAGATGGATTCTGGAGAAATATCTTCACACTAGTCAACGTAAACATTGAAGTAGAGCGGTCAAAACAAAAACTTTTAACATTCTTTAACATTCACCTCAAGAAAGTCACGTTTTTAGGATGGAAAGTTTTTATGCGAAATTTATTCACAACAGCACAGTATAGACCTTCCACTGTTTCAAAACACTAAAAACAAAAAATCCAAATATTTATCCAACGCAACATAAACGGTCGTTTTTCTCGGAAACCTCCATTGCGACAACCGACTGGTTTTGTCGTGTAGAGTCACATATGAGTTAATCTAATCTTCTGTGTGCCCTTTTGTGACTTCCACAATACTCATGGAGCTGGGCAGTGCTGGATGAAATCCTGAGGTGGGCACCAGGTTTGTGACCCCACGGCTCTGTGTCTTAACCAACTGCCTACCCAAGTTGCTCCAGGGGTAGTGCACCTTCCAGTGACGCCCTGCTCCCTTGCCTATCCCACATTGAACTGCCCAAGAAGACAGTCTTATCAAATATCAGTACGGCTTTATTAAAAAGAGGGTTCTCTCTCTCTCTGAGGTCAGATGCACACACACACACACCTGCATACCTGCTGATGTATGCACACATAAACAACACAGAAGCTCTGGCACACAAAGATCTGTGCCAAAATCAAATTTAACAAATTTTAAAAATTTGGTTAATCCAGATTAGTGCAGTCTAAAAGGCCCACATCAGCCACACTACATTCAAGTGCTACTTAGAAACTCCAACATTCCAACTGCCAAAACATCATGACAAGTTTAAAATGGATGTTCATTGTCTGGCAGTAATCTCATTTAATGATTATGCATTAGGCTTGGCCCTACATCAAACAAACTTTGAACTTCATTTCTGCTGTGCTACTGTGCCATGCTATAAGACCACACAGAATTTAAAAAAACACATAGAGTGATGATTAGTAATAAATGTACAAAAATAAGTATGGTATGAGGAGATGACAGCTTCATATCAATTTAAGACAGATGATTAACATTTTAATGTATAGTAATTTCCACAATATTTGAATTTAATGACATAGTGATTATTATATAATAATTTTAGAGGGTTCTGCATTCTGTGCATTGTATATAAATAATTTAAAGATTCATTTTATGTAATATAAACATTAAGGCCCTGCATATACACATAAAACCAACATTAAACATATAGCTGTCCTTGCAGCTAGTGAAGCAGTACTATGTTCTCATGTGGATGGGTGACGCTTACAAGAGCCTGATTGGTGCTCTGGGACCAAAGCTGGCCAATATGGGCATTTACATCTCTGAGAGCACACTGATCATCCTCATCCAAGTTGGACCACCACAAAAGATGGACCACACACACATAAATACACACACACACATACACACCACTTGGTTTGATGTCCAATAAATTTAAACCCAAAAGGTGGATTAGCTAAGGCCTCCCTCCTGGCCAGCCCTCCCCCACAGGAGCAGAATTGGCAGCTTAATAATTAAATGGCAAATGTTGGGAGGTTGTTTTTGGAAAAGCAGCCTGAGCCAAGCTCACATCCATAATCCTGCCAGACACTGTCAGAGAGAGCAGGAAAGTGCCAGAGCAACAACAAGATCCTTATTATCAAACCTCCTGACACAAGGGTGTCAAAATGGCCATTTTCAATTTTATAACATTAGATCTTTTATTATTATTATTATTTAGCAAATTGCCAGACTGCTTATTGAGTAATGGTCCATGAAATTACACTGTAGAGAAAAAACCTACATTGTGATGTTGTGGTTCTTCAAGGGAAATATTATTTTATGACAACAGCTTCAATTGACTTTTATGTTGACAAATATTTAACTCTTTAGTTAGCATCGATAATCAAAGTTAATTTTTACTATGAGCCTGGACTAGGTGCTCTATGGGTAAGCATGTTGTCAATTAGCAAATTCAAACTTCAGACTGTAATTACATTGCTAACTAACTACAACTAGCTAAATCATTAGGGACAGTGTCATTGTCCATAAAATCTTGCTAACATGTACAGCTTAACAAAAATGTCAAATATTTGTCAGGAGATGGAAATTTGTTTGAGATGCAAACTTACAATTGAAAACATATGGTTGAAACAAATAAGCACAAAATTCTAGCTTGCTAGCAAATGTTAGGTCTTGTACACGACTGAATAGTTAGCAAATGTTAGCTTGGCAAATGAGGTACCTGCACTGATAATATGTGAAGTGATGTAATAATGATTATTTTCATGATCAAACTACCTCAACTGATTACATAAATAACAATTAACACAGTGGAAAACCAGCTTGAGGTATAGCCAGTTCTTTTCATTGGATATCTTGAAGATGCTACAAGCAATAGACTGTTTGGTTTTGGTACATTCTGGCTTAACATACCCAAAGAAGCCCAACTCTACTGGCTTTACAATGCATACAACAACTGCATGTGTCAGAAATATTTTGCGGGTCGGTGTGCCTTTACAATATTTTTTATTTAGGTATTGAATGTGTGAGATTTCAGGTAACTTCTGTTATTTTCTAGAGGCTAGACTCCTATTGCTGAATATCCTTATATGGTGATATCTATAGCTATTGAATTATTAATAGTTATATATAAACAACCCAGCATCAAAAAAGAGAGAGCTTTTTAATTAGCTCATTAGTTGATTTAGATTGGGAGCCAGGAAAACATTAAAAAGGGAAGAGAACAGGGTGCATAAATTCTGTTTGACTGCAATATGAGACTTTGGGAACCTTCTCTGTTTAATGATGTGATCAAGTAAATGATATGATACACAGGAAGATGCAGCACTCTTAATGACCTCAGGACATCAGTTTTTGTTCAGAATTTCATTCATGCTTGTATTACCAATCATTGTCTTTATTTTTCACTACGCTTTTTTTTTTTTTTTGCTAGAAAGTGCTTCCATGAAGATAGCAAGGGTACCTTTTGGTATCTTATTGTACAGTTCTGCTGATGAGGTGGTTAGCTACAATATGTTCAAAACCACTGTAGAGCGACATCCACATTCTTTCACAGAATTATGTCCTCTTTCATGCTCTCAGACAGCTAAGACTGTGCCATTATTACAATCTGTACTCAGTCTTTTCGGCAACTTGTTACTCAGGACTGCCCTTAACTGCTGTTCTATATGCCTGTCAATTTGTGTTCATTTGGAACTTCAGAAATGGGTTACTACTACTACTTCTACTACTACTACTACTACTACTACTACTACTACTACTACTACTACCACTACTACCGGCTGATGAATCAAATTGATCCAGAGAGCCAGTGAATTTACTTCATCAAAGGATAAAAGCCTCTACTATGGACAAAAAACACAACAAACAGTCAAATATGTACCAAAAGCGTTTGACACAGCACCCTAATAAAAACTAATGCTAGTTCTGAAGAAATGATGATGCAAGGTGGAGAAAGTGAGAGATGGAGTGGTGGCTCTATGATTGAATAGCCTAAGAGTTTCAGAAAAGAAAGAAGGATGTATGATGTGTTACGAAATTAAAAAAAACCCAAAACATTAGTAAATGGTGATGCAGGCAAACAAAGTAGAGAAATTTACAGACCAACTGATGTGTAGGCCGAAGAAAGAATATAGGATAGAATAAAGCAGATTAGACTGTAGCTGAAAGAAAGTTAGATAGCACAAAGAAATCAGCACAAAAGATGGTATGTGCTAAAATATATGTGGTTAAATAGTATTAACACAGCATAAATGATTAATGCTAAAGACTTACCGGTGTGATGAAAGAAACCAAGATCAGGACCACACTTGGAGTTATCCAAATGACCTAAAGACAGTTAAAGATGTTAGCAGATAGTGTTGACTATAGGGTGTAGGCAGAAGAGAAGCTTGGCGGGTAAAGATGGGAAAGGTCAAGTGGCAAATATGAATGAGACTATAAGCAGTAGTAAATGGGATGATTATGTGATATAATGAAGTGAGAAGGGAAGAGGATTGTGTGAAGTTGGGATCAGAGGATGTAGCATGCAGGGAACTTGTTTAAGAGGAAAGGGTCTGGAAAACAGGAAACAGCTTAGATGAGAATAGGAAAGGTTGGATGGAAGGACAAGATGGAATTGACTTTTGGCTAAAAGACATTGACTGAACATGAAAAGGACATACTAAGAAGGGAAACAATTAGGTAGATTGGTAAAAAAATGAAAAGAAATTAACAATATTAGGCATATTAGTATATTTAAATGAACTAACATATCACAATGTTTGTCTAGAATGAATAAACAAAATAGACAACTTTGAGATTGACATATACTGTAGAATGCAACCAAACTGTGATGTATGTAATCATTTCTGGAGAAGTCAAAGAGATGTAATTCTATGCCATCGTTGCACCAAGCCATTATGGAATTGGCATAACTTATGAACGTGTGATTAGGTAAAAACAACAAACAACTAAGCGGAACAAAAAATGAGGATCTCGAAAGACATGAAAGTGTTCAAGTGCTCTGAGTCACATTAGCCCAGGCCTTTGATGCAGTGCTGAGAAGCTAGGCAGTTCCCATCTAAGAGCTGCAAATACTTCATAAATATAAAAATACACCAGCTGTGCATTCCAAGAATTGATTTAGCTTCTTATGTTCATAACTTACATTGAAAATGAAAATAAATTGTTTTGTCCTTCTAGGTAATGCCATTAATTTTGAGTCATTAATGGTGAGCTCATGACTCAAGACATATGACGGATTTTAAAATATTTTATTTTATAGTCCAACCCATAATATTAAAACTTCAGCATGTGAATTATAAAGCAATACTTTAAAATGGAAGCATTGTACAAAGCCATCATAAAAAATGTACAGTTGGCTACAGGTAAAGAAAAAATAACACTAGAATTTTAATACCAAATACAGTGTAAACATCAAATACACACAAACACTGCTAACAGTAAATTACTATAGAATTCACTGTAATTCTGCAGTCAGAAAGATTACGGGCTAGATAATGGTTATAATATAGCTAGATAATTAAGATAATGGTTTAGGACTAAGATAAACTGTATTAAAGATGAGTCATACCATGAAAAAATCCTAAAAATGTTAACATAGTTCCACTGTTTCATAAGACTTACACAAAAACCAATCAGTGGTACAATAGCATTGTTATTACCATATTTTGGTTAAATACTATATTTTTATCCTTGAGGAGTGCCTTAATAGGATTTCCACCCCATTTCCACAAGGCTAGCACATGTGTTTTTTTTTTTTACTATCACTCCAGAGCACTCAGATGACCACAGCAACCTTTGTTTGTAACACTGCATGTCATTGAAATATGAGATTAAGAAAGCACAGGGGAAAGAAGACCAAATGCTGTAATACTAAAAGAACAGTTGCTCTGTATAAGCAGAACTGGTACAACATGTCCATCTTCTCTATTTCACACCCTCCCCGAGGAGCAGTGGTGAAACTCAGCATGAAGAAAACTCCAGAGAAACACAGCGAGAGGCCTCAGGAGAATGTGTGAAGAGGGAAAAAATGTAGATAAAAATGCTAAATGAATTCGGTCTCTGCGGCTGAGCTGTGTAGTTATCATTGGTCTAAAAGAGTGGAATATTTATCGTCTGCTTTCTTTTTGTAAGCAATTATGCTTTCTTCAAATTATTTCATAACAGTTAAAGTTCACTGAGAAACTGATCAGCCAGTATAAAATTTTAACATGGCCCATTATGCTTATATACATGCACTAGTCAATTCTACATCATTAAGGTAATGAGCTCTGAAAAGCAAATGATCCACTTTGATAAAAATAAAGCATTATTATAAATGCATTCAGTGACACGGACCATCAGAAGGACTGATGCAGCAAAAGGCCTGCTTGTGCTCTCAGACTGAGCAGCTTGGGAAACTCACATCACTTTTTTAACAATCTTAAATACACAAAATCCTCATTTACATGGCTTCTCAGGGGTAAAGCCAGCTTGAACTAAGAAAGAGGAAGAGCTAAGCAGATGTAGACAGACAGTTCAAATGTGTAATCCAACAGGACACAGGATTTACCCTCTGACAGCTGCACAGGGTCCACTAATGGCAGTTGAATCGGCTCCATTAAATCCCCCTTCTCTACTCCTTCATTTGTCACCGCTGTTTCCTTTTTAAGAGAGGTGGCACAGTCTGGAATGATGACTTTGGTATTTACCTCACTTTTCTTTACTTCCTCCCCTTTCTCTTTTGAGGCCCATAAGAGGAAATGAGGCGGAAAATGTTGCCTTTTCGTCATCTGCCTGCTGTTCTTCTGTCCCTGTTCTCCTCTGGATACTGGCGCTGTTCACAGGTCAGTTCATCCCACTGCCCTCACCTATCTAAAGACACTCACTGCATCTATTACTGTGGGACTGAATATCTCAGTACAACACAAAGACACAATGGATGCCAAAGTGAAGTCTTCCATCCATATCCCATATCAGGTCCGTGAGCCCGTGAAATCTTCAATAGGGCGTTCCATATTACTGAGAGTTTCTACCTACAGAACAGTCACATCATTACACATAGCAAGACTATATCCATCCTATAATTCAGCCACTCTAACGTAGACTTTCACTGCCACTTCGTATTAACAGTGTATAAATTGCTTGAGACACCTGAGATGGGAGAATGGGGGAGGGTTTAGGGAAATTGTAGGTGTCTGAACTTTCAGATAAATGGAAGAATGTGATGCTGTCATGCAAAATGAGCTGCCTGATGAACTGCTACAAAGAGAGATGCAGTAATGCTCTCTTTCTCTTTTACAGACACAGACACACAATGACTGATGCACACAGGTAGGCTGACACACACAGTTTTGTTATTTTTCTTACACACTTTCATTGATCCCATATTACTAGACCTAAACAATACCATAGCTGTAACATTCCCAACCTCAGTAACCAAAATCAAATATTTTACTTTTTTGTTTCAAATAATGATATAACTGTTTTGTTGAAGCATTTTGTATAAGAACTGGCCTTCACACACACAAGAAAGTCCTTATAAAACCACAAATATCTGACAATTCTATTATTTTCAATGAGGTCATGCTCTTTTAGGGGGCAAGTTCCACATAATACCTGAAAACCTGCCTCCCCTCCCTCAATTTCTCTCCTGTGCTTTGAAAGGAGACATCTGTCACCTCCTAAAATCTGATGTAGACACATTGAGTTGTTCATTATAATTACAAATGACAAGTGCCATGGTCACAAAACTGTACACAAAGTGATTAACTTTAGACCTTCCTCCTAATTTATACAGGAAAATTTGAATTAAAAGCTGCAATTAAGAATTGCTTCATAAGCACCCACAAGCACTTTGCATTAATAACTATTACTTTTCTCCTGTCATGTCGAGAATGCTAGCATTTGCTCATATGTGAATTCTGACTCGGCAAACAGTGATATATTGAGCCGCTTCTCTGTGAATAGACAGGAATACAATATGAACAGTGGCACCTCCCGCGTGTGCGATTCTGGACAGGACCAATATGTCTTTGTAAAGAGCAGCTTCACTGTCATCTATCATTAGAATGTCTCTATGGTGTTTACCTCTCACTGTACCCGTTTGTCTCCTAAAATAGCCTTGAGTTACTAAACAGGAGTGATGCAACTTTCAAGGCTGGTATGACCTGCAGCTTTATGGAAATATGTCTAGCGGGAAAAGAAAAAAGAAGACAGCAGGGTTCTTGGACAGTAATATATGTATTGACATATAGGAGAAAAACTCATATGGAGGTGTGTGTCACATTATTAGCCTTTTTCAGCATGTTTTTAACAGCCAGCTCGATGGTTCAACAGTAGGGGATATCATAATACTGCATGCACAAGTATATTCAGACGATGGTTTTTGGCATGTTTTAAAACAGATTTCCAAAAATGACCCAGTAAAGTGTGTGACATGCAGCTCCCATATGGGATTATGAAAAGTGAGTTGGCAGAGGGTCCGGGTGGCTTCAGTGCAGAGCTTAGCAGCATGTTTGATCTGTCTGTCTGCCAGGGAATGCTCGAATTAGTTTAGAAACTGGGATTTCCTCCACTTCTTCAACTTTCTCTAAAGACATTGCTGCAGCAATGAAATACAAGATCTCTATTTTGCCTGGAAACAAGGACCCTTACGGATGCTTCATTAGTCTGGTGTTCATCTCAACAACTGTAGATAGGTGGCTGGTTACACAAAAATAGTATAGTGCAAAATCATAGCTGATAAGTAAAGCTCCGTTCTCCCTCTCTCCCACTTCCTTCCCTTTCTCTGACACACATACGCACACACACACACACACACACACATATACAGCAGGTCAATATGTCTTTGTAAAGTCCAGCTTTGGGAGCATCTATCATGGCGAGTCCTCAGCGGTGTTTACTCATCACCCTGCCTGTTTGTCTCCTGAAACATTTCAGAGCAGTTAAAGCAGCAGTGATAAACGACTTCCAGGATTCTTCCCAAATAAGCTCCGCAGGAGAATCTATAGTGGGTGCTTTGAGAACAGGTTAAAAGAGGGAGGGGTAATGGCTGATTTTACCTTAACAAGCAGCATTCCAACTCACAAGCGCCCACTTATTTTCTTTCTTCTCTGTGCTTTATCAAATTGAACTCCACTTATAGCCGATTCGGAATAAGGGTATAAAGGCTTCACACCATTCATTCCATACTGCTGCTCTAATCGTACTCACAAATGTTATATCTCTTCACGCTTCTTTCTTCAGACACAGATGTGGGTGCAGCATGTATTCTCAATAGTTACCATAGGAGATTTTTGTAAGACTTAAATATAACTAGAACACTACCTGTCAAATTAAAGCTTTAGAGCTGAAATTGTTTAGAAGTATTTTTTTTCTTCACAAAGGCACAATGCACTTACTGTTACTATTACTAGGGGGATTTTATGGAAATTATATTTATATGTGTTTAATACATATTTACTTTATTTAACTTAAATCAGTTTGTTAATTAAAATTTTAATTTGCACACCTTCTCATAATATTCATAGTTATCCCATTATACAGAATTGGTGTTTATAGTGTATGTATCTATTTTGGGAAGCATATTTTATATATATTTGTTATCTATATTTTTCTGTTTTACATTTAGTTTGTTATAATGTTTATTTATTTTTACTATTTGCACAATCATGATGAATGAATCAGGGTGCATTTTACTGATTTATACTGATTTAACTATGAATGTGACAAGTAGTGAAAGTGAGTGATTATTTGTCATTGTGAACACATCACATTACAGCACACAGTGCACCACAACGAAATATGATCTCTGCATTTGATCCATTGGTGAAGGAGCAGTAGGCAGCTAACATGGGCAGCACCCAGGGAGCAGTACTTGGGGACAGTATCTTACTCATGAGTACTTCAGTTGTACCTTTACCGGTCTGGAATTTGAACCGGCAACCTTCCAATCACTGGGCAAACACTCTAAACCATTATGCTTGAGTCTATAATCTAGAAAAAATGACTATCTATATCTGACTGTATGACCTGAATGTATATGCATTGAGGAGAGAACATAAGACTGAAGTCATAAGAATATTTAATTTAGTCTTGTTCTTATCAGATGAGTAAACAGTCTGTAAACCTTAAACCAAAGGATTATAAACATTTTTAACACACGTTGTGTGCATTCCAGTTTGAAAAATGCACAGCCTCAGGTGAGCATGTATAGAGTATCAGGAAGAGAGTGTGTTGAGTATGTGGTGCTGTAAGGTGATTAGAAAGTGTTCTCATGTGCACTCCCGGCTGAGTAAATGTGTGAGCAGCTCCTCCTGCTGCAGCCCCAAAGTTAATCACACAACAGCAGAGCTGTGAGAGGAGGGAGAGGAGGTGGAACAGCACTCACTCTCACACACAGCTTCAGACGTTAATTAGCTGTGGATAATATGACTGTCTGGAGGTTTGGGCTCCACTGACCGATCTCACACCCGCCGAATATTTCCTTGATGCTTTGATTTGAGCCAATGTTGATGACTGTGGGTTTCAATCATTTCATTCATCTCTATGTAAGCTGCTTTTATCTTTCACATACACTTCAAAGATTTTCTGGACAAAAATGATTAGAGATGTAATATCCCGAAAACATTTCAACTGGTTCCTTTACGCAAGGTGACCATGGTTCACACAGATCAGGAGTGAGAAAAGATAAAAGGATGAAAATGTATGATTAGATATTAGTGTAAAAATGTGTGTTTAAGTGATTCTAGGTTCATGTTAACTTTCTTCTGCATTAGTTTCAAACCAGACTTTACTGCTTTATATACCTTAAACAAGCCATTTGCAAATGAGGAACTTACGTATTCAATGATACCTGTCAGGTTCAAAGTTCCTGTCAATAATTTGACAAACAGTGTAGGAATGTGTGGATATGCTTACGTTTTGGAAGCAAAGCTCACCACATCTATCTATTTCTGACAACTACAGTACACCCAGTGTCAAACCAAATCGTTGTAAAAGACCTACTGCTGGGTGCCCTGCTGTTGCTCGAGCGATGGACTGCCAAAGACTGAACCAGAAGCAGCAATTAAAATGATTTATTTTGGGCAAGATGGTCAGGCCATGCTATCCTGATGTTCTCCATTATGAGCAGAAAAGCTCTCCATTGGGATGTGAATTTATGACTGTTCTTAATCTGTCAGAGTGTTTGGACAGGAAGCACTCTGAGGTTCAGAGCCCAGGAAGAGGACAGTAAGAACAGGCAGCTACTTCAATATCTACAGGGAGGTGACCTACAAAAACACAGGAACTCATTCAGTAGTAAGATGTGACATTCTCTTCGCCTTTTTTCCAGGTTGGCACTGGAAGGACAGACCACAGATCATGGACTATGGAGAGGAAGGGGAAATACTGTATATAAGTATATCTGGAGTATATAAATACTCATTATCTGAACCGCTTAATGTCAACTGGGGTCACAGAGACCGGAGCCCGTCTTGAGATTACCGGTGCAAGGTGGGCGCCAATACACGTCACACAAATGGGCTCAATTTAGACTAACCAAAACCACAATACTGGACACTGAAGGCTTCTGTTGTGACAAAATGACACATTTTACTCTTTGCTGTTGTCTGTTTACCCCACCAACTTTACTTTGCTGGTTTGTATATGAATTTAAACCCTGATTGTAAGACATGGGATATTCCTTTACAAATTTCTGAATGTGTTCAGAGTTTCAGTGCTACATTTTATTCTTTGGAACATGCATTTTTAAATGAAATTCCAGAGGTCTTTTCTGGGGCTCTGTGAACAAAGATATCTGTAAATACTGCAGCAAATGTCATGTAACTGGAAATTGTTTGGGTTTTAAGCGTCTTCTGTCTTTGTTTGCTTCATGTTTTCTCTCATTTAACAAGCAGTTACACTGATAATCATCTTACCCTTGACATCTAAATATTGTGTGGTGCAGTGTGCTTGGGTCCGAGTTATCTGCAAATTTTCTGTGTTGCTACGATTTCAGTCAGATATTGTGATGGTATTGGGTTCAGCATCAGGATTCTCAGAAGACACAGTGAACTGTGATACTTGGTGCTCTAGGAAGTCACTTGAAACTGCAGCCGTATGAATGAGTGAGAGCTAGAGCCTGAGAAAGAGATTGTGTGAGTAAGAAAAAGAGAGAGCGAGATTTTTTGGTTTTTATGATATGCCATATACAGTACAGAAATGAATTTTTAAAAGAAATACTTTCATTCATCATTCATTCTCACATGAGAGGCTGACATATTAAAGTCTTATTTTCAGTTGAAGGCACTCAGTGCCTTTAATGAAAATATTCACGATTACAATAATATGATCTCGTTACCTAATTATTTTTGAAAAGAATCATGTATTTTTAAAGGCATTCATGGTTAAACTGCAGCAGAAATACAGCATTGTGCATGCCTTTAAAACCAGCTGCTGGACTTACTACAGAAAATGAAAACATACTAAAAGAATACTAAAATTCATAGTAATTATCAAACACTTGAAACAGCCAGTGGTGTTTACTCTCACAATTAAAGAACAACAAGAAAATGTTATTGACATTGTGTCTCTATTTGGGAACATGTAGAGCCCTTTTCTTCTTTTGGTGAAGTCTTCTCATCTCCACATCAAAAACACTTTCCTGCCTAGATTCATATGCTGTCTTCATCCCTGTGCCATTATGCTAACCTGTGTGTGTGTGTGTATATACAGAAGATTATCTCATGAAGTTACAGAGTGCATTTTAAGTACCATGACTAATTAATACACAATTACCCCACTCTTCAAAGGGTTGGGCACATGTACTTTTTTTGTGTATAGGCTTGTGTGAGATGTTAACAGTAATTAATGTATGCTAAACTCATGTGAGGTGAAAATAAATAATTAACACATTAGCACCAAATCTGATGACTACTGCTAAAACACCAGGCAAAGATTTTCTGCAACCCTACCACGAATGTCACCTAGAGTGCAGGGTTTGTTAACGGAGCAATTATGCGTATCAAATATTAGAGGTGTGACTAATATTGCAGTCATACTTCAGGCAGCTTTGAACAGATGGGGCCCTTATCCTGGTAGACACTGGCGCAAGATTGAACTGGCAAACTTTTTAACACTACAATAGCATGAGTATACACACACGGGTACACACGCACACATTCACACACCCACCCAGCCCAATCTGCCTAATCTGCTTTTGATCTTCCATGTGTCCCAAAACAGCTCTGAATCACCCACCCTGGTCTCGAAAAAGTCCTCTGAAGGTCTACTATCCTACGTGAGTCAGACATTATTTTTCCAACAAATCCCACAGATGCTTGATTGGACTGAAATCGGGGGAATTTAGAGCAGTCAGAGTAACTATTATAGCAAATGGTTACTGTAACTCCTCTAAACTCTTCCGATTTCAACAAAGGATGACTTTTGTTGACCTCTATTGCTGATGACTTTTGATAAGCACTGACCTCTAAAACCATGCTGGGGGTTTGTAAATGATCATAGAGTAAAGGTGTAGCCTTGTCTCCAACATGCAGTCTCAGTCTCAGTCTCAATCCAATTGAATATTTACTGGAGTTAAAGGATTTACTACAAGATCCAAATACTAGAAGGCATTATGGATGACATGAGCAGTCAATGAAGTGCAAAAACATTTATAATCAGACAGTGTGTACACTGTGCAAATTTCTAAGCCCTCAGTAGAACCAATCCTATACATGAACCCTAAAGAGAACTATTCTTGGTACTATTCTTGAGAATAACATGCTAAACACTCTTTGTCCTCGTTGCTGCTAAATACACAGTCATTTACCCACAAAAAATTTCATTCAATTTCTCAAGTTTGGAAAAATGTTTAGGCTAAAATCTTACATTTATTGGCAGTGCCACTATGTGTCCCTGGTGACACATGTACCTTAATCATTTATATATATAATAACATGAACACATCATAAGAATAAACAAATATTTGAATAATTGTATCATTATTTTTAAGTTAATGCAACTTAATAGTAAATTTTTACAATAATAATGACAAATACAATAATAATTGTGTACAATAATACAATAACAATTGTTCTTTTGGAAGAAAATCATTAATCAACTAATAAATTAAAATATGTAACAAATTAGTAAAGATGATGGTTATTGACAGCCCTACAAGACACCTTAGGAGCTTTTGTAGGTTAAACATCTCAGTGGGTTAGAATTGTTATGATGGCACATGGAGCTACAAAAACATAGCAGGCATCTGGTCACAATATCTAGTAACATCAGTACAAACAAGATGGTGTCTCTATGTTTATGCACTGAGAGAGAGCTGATCCCACTGCCAAGCTGCAATGCATTATTATTATTATTATTATTATTATTATTATTATTATTATTATTATTATTATTATTATTATTATTAAGGATTTTACTCATGCGAAACATGGGAGACTACAACATGTTTCTCTGTGACTTGCAGGGTGAACTTTTGAGGCTTAATGATATTATAAAAGATCATCTGCTGTCCCCCAGGGGAAAACCCCCTTGACAGCGGCGCAGTTCGTCCTCCACGATTCACCACCTGTTTTTCCCCTCTCCTTCCAAACACTGTCTTTTAATAGCCTCTCTCACTATTCTCTCACCCTCTAGCTTTTCTGCACTACCTCTTCCTGTCTCTTCTACTGGTCAGAGTGGCGTCACATGGCAAAAGACACATAAGACCTTTTCCCAGGTAATTGAGGCCCCCAGCTCACACAGCTAATTTGTGTGTCTCTTCCTAGGAGCCACTCGAGAGACAAAAACAGGAAAAAAAAGAAAAAGTAGGCGAAAAGGAAAGGATAAACTTGGCTGGACTCAAAATGTTAATTGGTTTCCTGTAGGCCTAACTGACAGGCTTTGGGAAAGGTTGTAGAGGGTTTCATGAAATTATAGGACAAAGTTATGAAAAAGTTAGTTGTGAAATAGTATTATGCAACCTGCATTTGTCTGCAGTAAATCATGTTGATGTGTTATGGACTTTTTTCTATCTATGTAAAAATACATTTCTGTATCTGTGAAGTTGAGAGACACAGTTAAAAAAGAGCTTTTATATCCTAACCACAGGGGTGTGATGCATTGCATTTAATTGTGGTGCATTTAATTGAATTGTGGCAAAGTTACACCTTATATAGTCATTTTTTCCTTCCTCTCATTCTCTACTCCATGTGAGGGCTCAAACCTCTTGTTTCACACCCTTCTCTAGGGCCTTGACTTTCTGCAATACCTGATGATGAGCTACCGGGCCAAGGCCTGAGTCAGGACAGTAAGCCATCATGAATCAGCCACAGAGGCCATGTGACCTTCGGAGAGCCGATCTCCATCTCTTTCTACTTTCCTCTAGTCAATAATGGTATGACAGGCTGGAACTCTGTGATGGAGAGTGTGCAGGAGCTTTTATAACAAAGCTGCTAAGCAGGGAGGGAATGGGGAGACCGAAAGGGGTTTCAATATGCTCAATATCAGTCCAATTACTGCCCATTCACAACAGCAGATTTAGATTTAGGAAAAAAAGGAGAAAAATAGTGTGCGAATGGCAGCTTTGAGTTTCTTTCTACCTAAACTCTAGCAAAGTATGGAGCAGTAGCCAGCATTATTCCCATCCAAAGCAAGTAATAATTTCAACTTTTTTTCTACTCTCAGTGCTTCAGATACGCAAGGAGAGAGATATAAGCACCATACTTACATATAATTCACCTCAACTGCATCATAGGACAGCGTGGGGGAGGATGTACCTGGGACGACTGTGTCAGTAGTACTCCAGTCAATGTGCCATAGCATCATCCACAGCAAAAATAATAAAGTTTGAAGTAGGCGGATGAGGGAGACTCACATTTCATGTTCACAATCTGTAGCTGAGAGCTCTACAATCTTAATCGTGTTCGAGTACCGGGTACCAACTGCACTCCTGTATATTTCTATAGAGTCTCTCAGCTTCAGTCTTGGCATGCCATATAAAAACAGATTTTTATAGTGTTTTAGTTTTGAATCTTTACAAATGTATCAATTTGAGAGGCATCTGATGGAAGAATGGATGGATGTTATTGGTAAAAATGTGCTGCCATAGGCTGGAAGTGGGTCGTGTATTGAGGAAAGGGGGATAAGCAGATCTGGCCCATGAGAGTCTGTATTTTACTGTCTCTCTGATGCAACCCACCCCAAAGCCCTAAGAGCAGTCCTTCATCTCCATCTCACCTCCCCCAGTTCATTTCTCATTAGATCTTTGACCTCAGCTCGTTCTTTTTATGGGTGCCTCTCTGTCCTCAAGCACATCTCTCCTCTACTCCACTTTACAGCTCCCACTCTGACACCTCTCCGCTGGTATCTAACCCGGCAGAGCTCCTCCCCGAGGAGCACCGTGTCTTTTTGGATGGCGGGCAGAGCCTGTACTCATCCCCAGGGCTCGGCCAGATGCATCTCCATCAGGGCGGTCCCTCGTCTTAGCTTCAGAGTTATGGGGTGCACAAGAGAAGGAAGTCTGCTTTTCTCAGGGGGTTTCAGCTTCTTGCTCTGACTTCTATGGTGTCTCTCTCTATCTCTCTTTCTGTGTTTCCTTTTCTTCTCTATACTGCTTAGGAATATGGGGTCAGATTGTGAGAGTCTTTCAACGAATCAAATACCGCCTGTTCCCTGAGTCCTTTCGCTATCCTCAAAGATGTGTGTATGACAAGACTTCACATTTTTGTGACATGATCAAATTGTTGGCACATATTCAAGCAAGACGCAGTGCACCTAGAGTTTGAAATTGGAAATAGCAACCTAAATAACCCATTATTGTAAAAGTATATTTTGTCATTTAACACAATCAGTTCATGCATTCTGTTGCATAATATTAAAACACAGCTATCCTCTGAGAGGCTTTCATTAAATGATCGATGATGAGTTTCCTGAATTATCTACAACCTACAATAAAATGTCAGCTTTTAGAGAGGATGTTGAAAGTGATGTGCCTGCAGAAGATCATTGTTAACATTTAGCATTTGTATTATGGCACATCTGGGAACTGTGCCCAGTCTGTCAACTTGAAGAGAGTTTCCTGCTGGTGACATTTTTCATGCTTTTAATAAAGAATGTAGACCTGTTTCAATTCAGCTTTGTATAGATAAAGATACCTGCTTGATTTTGATAGTATCATAGTTCATATTAACTGAGTATATATTCAGGACAAGGTTAAGAGTGTTTTTAAATCACATCTAGATTTGGTTCTATTTTAAATGGGAATCCCAATAGAAAATAAAAATGAAGCCTTTATTTAAAGTTGATTATTAGAGGTGTCAAAAGTACATGCATTCCTCACTCAAGTAGAAGTGCAGATACACGTGTTTAAAAAGACTTGGGTAAAATTTGAAGTATTGACTTGCCTTCTTTACAGGCTCCAAAACATATTTAAAGTATAAAAGTATAAAGTACCCTTGGGAAGGACAAAACCACCATTTTAGGGCAAAGTTGACTGGACCCCATGTAGAGCACAAGAAGAGAAAAATAAAGCCACATGAATACATAAAGCTCCACTCGCCATTACCATCATTATATATGATGATTGGCTCTCTCCTAAACATATCATACCAAAACATTGTGCTGTAAAGAGCACTATATACTGTAAATAAACTGAACTGAACTGAATTTGGTCGAACTTAGCTTCTTTCTGCCACTGCAATCACAATATCATTTCCTACCAAGCTGCCGCCTGGTTTTAGTTTATTTTTCTCTCTCTTGCGTGCTTTATCGTGTCTATTGTGTTGTGTATCATGTGCAAATACGAATACACCAATGGGATTGTCTTTTCTGTGTATGTTTACTACGTTTTAAAGCCTCAACCAATCAGTCAAGTTGTCTGGATGGCGCGCATTATTGATACGCAATAGGTAAAATACATGGCAAAATGGCCTAAAAAACATCAATAAAATTAAACAAAAGAGTAATGAGTCTGATTTGAAGAGTAGAAAGAGTAAGGAGTAGAAAGTATAGATATTCATGTTCAATATGTACGTAGTAAATGTTAAAAATTGGCACAAAAATAAAATTCTACTTAAGTACAGTAACCAAATATTTGTATTTTGTTACTTCCCATCTCTGCTGATTATTATATTATGTCATAAAATATGCATTGTTTTATATATGAGAACACAATATTCTTTGTAGATAGAAGCTGAAGGTCAGTTGCTATCACAAGTCAGATTTACAATATATGGACTAGCTGAAAGCAGGGGAAGTTAATAATAGTTATGTGCTATACTAAAGTAAAATACTAAACTAGAAACTTTGTCATTTTATTTATTGATCGATTTTCTGTGCTCAGTTCCTGTCTGATATGCCAAGCAGTGTCTCTTGTTTATGATTACACCAGACATTCGACTCAAAATGCTGGAAATGCTAAGTCCTGCATGTAGACTAAGAAGCAGCTTTCACACACATTTGTAATGATTCAGCTTTGGCGAGCCATGTGGTTTCACAGCTTATAACTCACTTGCCGAGTAGCGTGAACTTGGACGGAAGTGTCAAATTTGTTGAAAAAAGAAAGTGATGCTTTATTTGTGTTGTTAGTGAATACAGCGTGGAAGAATTTCCAATTGAACGTGCCCAGGCCTTGAGGCTGCAGATGGCAAACATAAAAAACTTGGTTATTATCTAGTGCTGTTTCAGGTAAATCTATGTAGTAATTAGAAGGCTCATAGTACCAGCTGAATATATTTTAATCTCTATTTTCTCCTCACAGCATTGGTCAAGCCCAACATCACCAATCCAGATCAAACATTCACAGACAAAGAGACTTTTGCATTGCCACTAAAAAATAAAATCTGTGAAAAACAGGATATCCTTAAATCATGTACCTTTTGACACATTTCATTATAAAATCAAGTAATATTAACAAAGAAAAGTAGAGGGGAAAGGCTCCACAGAGGTAGGCATCAGCTGATGACCTGCAAGATTTATATTCTGTGGTCATGTCATACTTTTCCTGGATATGAGGCATGTGTAAAGCTCTGGCACAGGAAACTCATCAGTCAAATCCCAGTCACTCCTCGTATTCTGTGATGCCCGCACGCCTGTCTCTCCTGCTTTGAATCCGTTTCAGGCAGACTTTAATCAAATGCTTCTCCCCCGGTGTGAAGTGATGTATCTCTAAGGCTGTGGTATAAGTCGAGGTCTGCAGGGCATCTGTCATTTGCCTTAATGATAACCTTTAGATTAGTAAGAGGAATTACACACTTGCCTGCACTCTTTCAGGACACTACTCTCATCCATCTAAGAATGAGTGAGTAAAAGAGGAGGAGGGGTAAGTTCAGTTTTTATGCAGTTATGGAAGGCATGCTGCTGGGTGGCTCTTTAGGAAAGAAAGGAGCTTGCCATTCTCTTATCATTTCTAGTACATTTTCATTAAAGGATAATTTTTCTGCTTGACTTTCACAAGTTGAAACTTGTCTTGTATGTGTATTATGCACCACTCATCGTATGCAAAAAGTTCAGCCCAAGCCATGAATGTCTGACAAATATCAGGTTTTCTTTCACATGCTTATATCCAGAGTGTCTTACATTTCCTAACTACAGGGACAGTCCACCTGGAGTAAGGGTCTTGCTCAAGGTCCTAGTGGTGGTGATGCTGCACGTAAAATTTTAACCAACATCCTCATTTCCATATGCCAGTATCCTACGACTAGACTATCCTCCCCACAATAACAACATTTAAATAACAAGGCTGGAATATTTCTATTAAAACAATTATGAGAAGTCTTAACATACAAAATGTCCACACCAAGACAAAAATCTGACAAAGCTCAAGTTTCCCCTTTTCAAAATAATACTTACATTTGTACCTTACCCCAGCTAACCTAAGCAAATCTTGTAACTTTTATTAAACAAAAAAGTCATCAGACCATAACCAAAATTCTGACACAAACACTCAAACTTGGTCTCTCGTTGGTTGCCAGTCAAATGTCCTTGAGAAAATTAATGGAGAGAAATGATGGAGAGGAACTGAAAGCCTTTTCACAAGCTGGAGCTGTAGTTTGGATTCAGACTCTGGATTCCTCTGTGTGAGAGGAACTACACCTAGCACAAAAAGGCATTTCACTACAGAAAGGCGTCTTATGGAATATGAACTTGTAGATGGATGGTTGATGTCCAGATCACACTAAGACCAATCTGATCTGCCTTCAATGACAGCGGGCTGAAGGAGGAAGAGCCCATAAGATGTAAATCAGCAGGGGGCTGGAAAAAAGAGCAGTGAAGGAAAAAGGGGTTGTCCTTCACTCCTTCACTCCTGCTGTGGGTTAGACTTCCTTGAGATGAACAAGGCTAGGCACTCAGTCAATCTTTCATTATCATCGCCTATTCTCCAATACATATCTATACATCACATCACACAGCCTCTGCCAATACATGGGCAAGTGATATAGCTTTTTAATTTAGCTTGAGGAGATAATATATCAGGACCCACTTTATAGTGGGAGAAAAATTAAATAAATAAATAAATGAGAGAAAGAGCACATCTGGCGCTTTACATTTCTGTGAAGTTTGTGTCTGATAACTGCCTTGTGATAACACATTTGAGGCATGTGAATGTACTAAATTGAAGTCTAGAAGAGAAGGCAGGATTTGAGGCATAACTTTCTAATGTTTGATTAACAACTTAAAATTATTAGAAAATTAATCAACTATTAATTTGTACCCTCTAACCAAATTGAAATTAAGCATATCATAATATATGGGTGGAGCATATGGAGATGTGCCTTACTTGATGCATTTATAAAACCAAGTAGAAAATTAAACAACACATTCTTGATTGCCCTTCCAATAATTTCACATATTTAATATTATTTTATCTGGGGCAAAATCAGTGACAAAGTAAGAATGCTGGATAGGAGGATAAGTCACCCCACTGCATTGTTCCTGGCATGCTGAGATCACTCATGCACTGTGTCCAATATCACCAGAGGGGGCAGTGTTTACTTGAAAATTGAGTACAGAAAAACTCAATATATTAATTTTCAGTTTAATGACAAATGTTATTTAGATATTTCCTTCACAAAGCTGGCTGAATACCCAAATAACATGACAGAGAAATGTTTGAAAATTTGGAAGATTTAGTCTTTAATGAGAGAATATAGTACTATAGATACACAAAGACACAAACCAAAACACACACCTGCCTGCTTTTTGTGAGGTATTTAACTAGTGCATTGCAGTAGTTAACCTACTAGTGTGCCTACTTATATCTCTATTTTAGTATATATTTTAAGTAAAAGTTGTGAGAAAAGAGAAAAAAAACGTAATTTGTCCAGCACAATCCACGTAATTTTTACCAAACGTGACTGTTAAGTAAAACAGAGCACACACCTACATACACACACAGACACACACACAAACACACAGAATGTAATGCAGAACATACACCCAAACCATAGACGATTGCCTAATTATTGCAACTTTGATCCATTATGTTTGTGTAAAACTGTTCATGAGATTACCTCACTCTGTGAATAAAACAGAGCGAGAGCTGAGGAGCATGAATGGGAGAGACAGAAGGAAGAGAGCAGATATCAGTAGTATTGCTGTTAGCTGCTACTGCAGCATGTGATTAGGGCTGTAGAGCTCTTAACTGCAGCTTATGAGCATAAAGGCAGTGTCTATCTCATCCTCCTCCTTCAAACTTCATTATTTGTGCTGTGGCTGATGCAACAGAGGACTGGATGGAGAAGCTCTAACATAGTGAGTCACTTCACCCACTCTCTTACTGCAGGTCGAGTCAGAAATGACACTGCTACATGGCCACATATGAGGGGGCTGCTGATTGCTGGCTTGTAGGATTGCATGACGTAAAGTGGAAATATTTTGTTACTGTTTGAACAATAGGACAATATAAAGATAGAAGTATAAAGGCATAAAATCTGCATTAGCAGTAATAGCAGAAATGTTCAATTTTTTTTACAAGAAGATCTAGAAAAAAGCACTGAATTTCAGTCTAACGAGTGAATAAAAACAAGAGAATATCCTCTAAAACTCTCTTCCTCAATGTCCAGTGATGTTCACAGATTTGGTTGAAATTATTTAATAATTTCAACAGGTGTGCTCTGATTGGAAAAAAATAAATCTGTGCAGAATATGGACCCATGAGGACTGGGGTTAAGAAATGCTTCTATAGATGGAAACTACTATTAGTTCTCAAGTAGATATGATTGAATGTATTCTCTGATTAACTCAGTGTTCTATGTTGAATCTAAGGCATGTTAAAACTGGACTGATATTGAGTGTACCAAAGCTACTTAGGCTCCTCCCCATCTCCTGATTCACCTATAAGCAGATCGAATATAAAACCCTTTCTATCTCTCAGTGTCACAGGTTATTGACTTAAGAAAAGTGGAAAGAGATGGAGATCAGCTCTCTGAAGGTCACATGGCATATATGGCTGATTCATTATGGCTTCCTGTTCTGATGGCCCAAGAGCTTATCAGCAGATATTACAGGTCAAGGCTAAAACAAAGAATTCCCAGATCACAGGGGGTCATGGGTTTCCAGAGGACACATTTCCTACTGTAGTAGAAAAACAAATCCCTAATGACCATATATGTGCATAATAACTCCAAATATTTGCAACTTATACAGTTAAAATAATTAATTAGTTCCTTATTGAACAGTGGCCTTCTGAAAACTTTCCACGTGTTCATAAAAATATCAAAAGTTGAGTAGCCTTAAACAGCTATGTTTTCTATTAAATAGGTCCTGCAAATATCTATGAATATTACCTCACACACATAAACAACTCAAAGTAGCCAACTAAATTATCCACATATGTTAATGGGCCATTACAATGTTTTCAAATGTTGAGGAACATGAGAAACTGGGAGTTAAAGAGAGGAAATTCATACCTATGGGCAGACACTGTTGTAATAATGCTGCTATTTCATTAATCTATTCCAACAACTCTATGACCTTTAAAGATTTTGTCAGTTACAGGAAAGCAATTAACATATTGTACTCTGGCAAGTTATTTTTTTCTCTCTCTCCTTTTCTGTCTCAGTCTTTCTGTTTTTGTCTCCTGGGTAGCCTCTAGGAAGACTAGAGGTGTGCAAATTAGTGGTGTGAGTTGGAGGACTCAATTATGTGGAAAAGGTCTTGGGTGGCACCTCTGTCTGGGACACTGCTGTCTTCAGCTATGGGAGGAGGATGAGGTATAGTCTCTAGGAGAGCACAGTTGGGAACAAATGTTTTTTTTGTTTTTTGTTTTTTTGCTGGAAGGTGTTTTCATCTGTTTCATGGCAAAACTTGCCAAAAAAGCAATCCTACACCCAAAAAACATTTATTCAAAACATTCTCATTATTAACAGAACAAGTCTGGCTTGTCCCTTAACAATTCATTAGGATGAAGTGGATGTTTTCTCCAAACACCTGGTGCATTTAGTCGCCAATGTCATTAATGTAACCACACAGAAGTCTCTTGTTGCTCTCTGTGGTTGCTGTCTATGGTGCTGAATTCTCGAGCTGCTCCTGTGCTCAGTGCTAAAATGTTTTGCTCAGTATGGATGCTCTCCATGGTGCTTAAATTCACAACATGGGCCACATGTGGAACATCCAACATTCGAACCAGAAAACAGGGTTAGATACTTTCGCTTTTCACTTCGGTGCACGCCTGGTGAATGACAGTGGTTTCCCCAGTCATTCTGAGGTAATACTATCAACCAAAAAATACAATTAAAAAGTTTATACAGTTATTAATAGTACTAGTGTCTGTGTTTTTTATTATTATTATTATTATTATTATTATTA
>JAVGVS010000021.1:1625383-1754351 GCA_032718565.1 Distichodus sexfasciatus | reverse complement strand
TATATATATGAAGAAAGATTTTTGCTTAGGTTTTAAAAACATTTTCTACAAATCCCCTGACGGAAGCCTGACAGAAGTAACCCAGTGGGACACTAAAATGGGACACTGAAAAGGCTTCATATTAAATGACTCTATAATTCCATAAGTGGAGCGAAGGTACATTAATTATGTAGTCTAGTATCTGGTACATAGCAGCAATATCAGGGTGGACATGTTTTCTTGGAATTTGCTGGTCTCTTCTTCACCGTGGCAATATTCTCTCTCTGACTGTTTTTCTCTATTTTTCTGGTTTTTGCAGCACAGTAAAAGTAAAATATGAAGTTTTTTCAGTTAAGTAAATAGTGAAATAATCATGGTGGTCATTTGCTTTTTTCACTGGTTTTAGGTTTTGTTTTGTGTTAGGGTCTAAATATCTTTTTGCGAGCTTAATGTTCATTGATTTAACATTTCTGTTGCCAAAAAAGGAAGACTGTTCCATTGTGTAACCCATTTGACTGGTTTGTTTATTTTAAACAAAGACTTTATGTATAACAGACAAAATCTTGATAAATACACTCCTGTAGATTTTCAAAAAATCATTAAAAACCACAATAGGTTCTCACTAATCAATAAATAATGGATCCTTCCCAAACTGGTGATTTCTTCATAGAATGTCACCAAAAACTAGCAATAGAGAAAAACAGAACCTGCTGCCACTTAGCACTGGCCTGTGGATCATGTCGCCATCTTACAAATGACTGCATTAACCGAGCCAATTAAATGGGCAATATTTTAATGGCACGCTGCAGCAGCCATGCAAAATGAAGACCTCCATCAAGCCCATTTCAAAACTCACACATACATTTAGTTGCCAGCAAACTGTCCGCTAAGCACTCGTCTCTTTTTCAGCTCTATTTAGCCTCACCCTCTAAACGCTGATTTCACACAAATAGCTAATTGAGTTATAATTGAGCAATATTACAGTGTGATTAATATAATACTTTGTAATATGGATTACATGTTTCAATGCAGAATGAATCACTTTAACCAAAATGAAGATTTCCACATTGCTGCATAGATATGAGTCAGTGGGGTCTGTAGCATAACAGACTGCAGGAGGTTATTCACGTTTAATCAGGTGACCAAACAAACAGAAAGCAAAAACAAGCTTAAAAATAAAAAGATTTTAAAAAATGATTCTAAATAGCTTTAAATGTTTACTATAATAATAATAATAATAATAATAATAATAATAATAATAATAATAATAATAGTTCAGATGTATGAGGAGTCATTTAAATTAGCATTTGTCGTTAAAATGAAGTTAGAGAGCAGCTTGTAATTCTTGTAATTCTCATAATTATTATATACATACATTTAGATAACTTTACTACACTGCACAGTTATTAGTGAAACACATTTAGACATAACCAGTCCTCTCTTCTTTTTAGAAAAAAAGTACAAAGAAAAATGATTTAAAGCCTTTCACAGAGTAATACAAAAATCACCATGGAGTAATCTTAGGCTTGGAGAAAGATTATAAAAGGAAGAATTCTTTGTTTTTTTCCCTTATACTTAAACATTACTGAAGAGCTGTGTTTTATTAAATATACTAACACATCTATCATTACACACAATTATACATTTCATAATGATCTAGGGTCAACACCTTTCAATAGAAAAAAAACATACATAAAAGATTAAGAAAATGAAAGCATAGTTAAGAACAGATAAAGTGCATGGATGTAGAACATATCTGAATGTTATTTACAGTTAATGTTACAGCTCAGATTTTGGAAGCGCTAAATTAGTATTCCATTCCGACAGAGAAAAGCTTTTAGGATGTAAAGTTTAGTTGTTATCAGATAAAGCAGCATTTTTTTCAGCGGGGGCAAAACATTTTAAACTACCACCCAAAAGGCCTTTATGCTGTTACAAAGCAAATAAAACTTGATGTGCACAATGTACAAGATGGTAATGTTCAAGCAACACTGTGAAGAGTGTGTAGTTGCTTTAGCTCTTATTTAACTCCATAAAAAGTGTCAAATTTGACTTTGAACGTGTTTCTATACAAGTTTTTTGATTATTCAAGGAACTGAGCCCTTGGAATTGTGAAAATGCAAGACTTAACTAAACATGTCATAAATACTTAGATATACAGAGTAGACAGAATTATAAAGAATAATTGATTATTATACATATTAAAAAAAAAACAGTCATTATCATTTACTCAGTACACATTTTTATTAATAGCCACTAAGAATTTACAAATTGTTAATTACTTTATCATTTTTTTTGTTTTTTTTAAGTCAACAAATATGAACTACTTTCACCAGTGTCCCACTAAAGACTGGTCTTGGCTCAGCTGCTGTCTGTAATTCTTTTTTTTATTAAATCCCGGGATTTTTCCTGCCTGCAGAGGAAGATGAAGCTGGGAGTTGTGGGGATGTGGTAGAGGGTGTGGAGAGGATGCTTATTTAAGTGAAATATTATGTTGTATGGGAGATTTCTTCTTCAAAGGGAGGAAAGCACTGCATCCAATCTGTGTTTTACAATGGGCTGCATGCCATTTCAGACTAGTGGGAGAATGGTGTGTCTGAAGCCAAAAGGGCTATGGTAATAGAAGGAGCAGGACGGTGGAGCTGCGCTCAGGGTAAAGCCTAGTGTATCTTCAAATGAGATCAGTGGTTATTGACTCAATGGTGTTATCTTTAATCTGTGGAGTAAATTGCCTTGGATGCTGCCTCTCCATCCTGGCTCTTTTCTCCCTTTCTTCTAGAACTCCCTCCCTTTTCGATTCCATTCGAAGAGAGCAGGCAGCTATTTACTGGGCAGGGTGTGTGTCAATGTATGGCTATGTGAGCTGCTTCTCGGCCTCGTGGACATGATCAACGCCCTGAGCAACTCGGAAACGGGAGAGGCTCTATTTCACAGAGACGATTATTGGCTTCTCTCTTCTTTCTGTCTCTCTCTCTCTCCCTCTCTCATTCCTACATACACTCTCACTCTTTCTTCATAAGTTCTCTAAAGACCCTAGCATGTCTCATCAGAGGTTTTCTTCTAAGTGTTATACTTCACAGTAATGTCACCTTGAGAGAGACAGACCCTCATCTTACAGAACTTCTACGGATAGAATAAATATGATGCACACAGACCAATGTACAAAAAATCAAAATTTTAGTCCAAGTGTGCATGAAAATAACAGCGTTGATGGGGGAGACAAATAAGATAAAGAGAAAAAATATTGCATTTTTTTTTCAATACAATCTCAGGGTAATATGGCCAATATGGCTCTGCTAACATTAGTTGATTTTGGTGTGAGATGACATCCACCTTCCCTAAGCGGAAGCATGACCACCTGATGAGATTCGATCGATTTGAATTTTCTAACCTGTGCTGACATTCTGATTTTTTGGGTCTGCTCTCGCCTGCCCCTTCACTTTTGCATGAACTCTTAAATCTCGGCTGTCTTATTAAGGATTCTGAAAGCACCCATACGCTTTTGGCCTGCTAATAATGTTCAAGAAATATATGACTTGGTGGGACAGCGGGCACTTAACAAGCAACTCAACAGCAAATCAATACCTAAACATGTTGTTCAGGAACCTATGGCTCTACATCTCTGCATCTCGAGGGATATGAAAGCCCCCTCTGTTTCTCATTTTAAACTTACTGGGCACTTTTGCCCACCTTTTTTAGCAGTTTTCTCTGTATTGTATTTCTGCATCTCACTGCAGGAGTGACCTTTAAAAAGAGTGTTGACTTCTGTTTAAACACAACAGCATGAATATTTCAGCAATGTGTTTCTCTTTCTCTGCTGTCATCGCTTATACTTCAGCAGAAGGATTGTGGGATTTCATCAGCTAGAGGGTGCAATAGACCATGTAGTGGGAATGCCCTCTCCCTTTTGATATTAATGCACCGTGTTTATTTAGAGAATGGTATAAAAACTGGAGATAATGGGTGTGATTAAGTGTGTACTCGAACTGGGGAGTCTTGCCCAGGGCACTTGATCATGAATATAAGAGCTCTGCTCCCCAAAGAGGGAGCGATGTTTACACTGTACACGCTGTTTTATTGTGTTCAGATATTGTGAATAGGATTATGAGAAATTTTATGTTTCTGATGATATTCAGCTCTGGGAAAAAGAGGAACAGAACACGTTGTTCTCAATATAAGGACTGCAATGTAAGGATCATTTCAGCATATGGAGATATTCTCTTTTGTGTGAGTTTCAAATTCTCTGGACAATATTTATGAATATTGCTGTTATTGCTGTTTCCCTTTGTGTTGTTAATGGGCATGAATATTGAATTTTCTACAGCTGAAATATTACGCTTTTCTGTAGCAATGGAATACTTCTGGACAAAGCGGAGAAAAATGTTTACAGGAAAATTTTCAAAACTATACAAATGAACAACCGCATTGTCAAGGCTGCCATATTACATTTTCTCATTGTGAATAAAGGTTCAAAAGAAAGGAAGGAGTGACATCATACTAGAGGTAAAGGAGAGGACTGTGACAATGAGCACTTTCATATATAATAAATGTAAATACATTCAGCAAGGGTCCAATCTAGCTACAATTCTACGAGGGTGTCAATTTATTTTCTATAATATTTCCATTTATATTCAATTAATAATGTCACAGAATTAGAGGTATGTACATTTAATAAAGTCTGTATTACTAGGTATATACTCCGAAGTGTTTCTGGCAGAGGTGTTTCTCTGAACAGGTTGCTTAGTGCAGTGCCATTCAGTAACGCACATAAAGCCACATCCTCCCCCCCTCCCCTCCCCTCCCCTCCCCTCCAGCATAAATCAGCTGAGCTCATGCCCATAAATCTAAGGCCAGACTAAATGAGAAAGCTCATTGGACAGCACCTCTCCACCCCCCAAGCTGTCATTCAGCCCCTTCTGTCTCGGACCACACATTTCAATACAAACAAAACATTCTAAATCAATACAGCAGTGACAGAGTCATCAGAGAAAATCATGAGAAAATCCCTCATGGTGAGGACGTTTGACTTTTAACTGAAATGCCAACAACTTGAAAGGGTGTTCAAGGTAGGGTCGGTGGCAACCCGGAAGCATTTTGTTCTATTTAGTTTTCCAGGGAAGGAGGAGGTGGGTTGTTTGGTTTTATGTTAGCTTTTTGTTTTGTCTGGGGATGGGTTTTCTGTCTTTAGTAGGGAGTGAAGCGACTGTACCCTCCTCTGTAAAGGCTAGCCTGCAACATCAAAGATGAAAAAAAGGTTCCAATCAGTGTAAAGTAGATTCTTCGGATTGTGTTTCCTCTTCCCTTTCTTCTTCCTTTTTCTTACCATTTCCAACCCAATCTCATGCTTAATTCGTAGAAATGTAAATGAATGGGAATTTTAGACATTGACTAATACTAATTACTAACTGCCCCAACCCTGATCTTAAATGCTCGTAGCTTTCATTTAACTTAGTAGCGGCTAAAGCAAGTCAATTAATTTGTTTTAACAACGTGTTTACATCTGCTGTTAACAAAAGAAATGAAACAATTTTTGGTAGATATTTCCAAGGGCGCCAAATGGTTTAAAGGGGCTTGTAATGTAATTATAAAGCTTTATCTTCTTTATCTTAGCCTAGCAACCATCTTCAAACCCAGAGAGAGCAACAAGATGGTTTTCTTTAGAGCCTCAATATAGCTGTCCTACCCAGAGGGTAGTCTGCCTCGTCCTCAGGTTTATTTGACCAGAGACATCCTATATTAAGCACTTTTGCAGCAGTCTGTTTTAGCTGGACTGCTGAAGTGCCCCGCTGCTCCGGTCCAGAGTGAAAACTTCAAAGGCTCCATCCCCCAGCCTCTCCAAAACGAGCTCGGCGCAAAACACGCACACTTTAAACGTGGCATGAATTCCGTGCTCTCTGAGAGCTGGCGAAACAAACTTTCTTTACCCTCTGAGGGACTCATTATTGAATTACTTTTTACTTGAGAGCTGCTGATCAAATGTGATTAAATTCTATTAATTTCCCTGGCAGCAAATCTGCTGGCAGTGCCCCCTTGGTTCCCTTAGCCGCTACCAGTTTGCCCTATGAGTTAGTCAGGAATGTCCCTCCAACACCCTACAGATCCCCAAAATAGAGCGACATTGCTCCTGTGCACCTAGATATTGAGCGGATCTTTTGACCGCAGTCATGAGAAAGAGAGGAAAATTTGAAAAAGGAAGAAAAAGCAGGAAGGAAAAAAGCAACACAGGCCACAGTTTTAATTAAGTAAATGAAGAGGAAAAAAATGGTCTTAATTAATGAAAGCTTTTAGCTAGCAGCTGCACCGGGGAATAAAACTGTTTTGAGAATCACACGCATGTCGGCTTGGTAAATTCCAGCCATTTGTCTTAGGCAGAGTGTTTGTCCAATAAGCCTCATGGGCAGGGGAGGCGGATGCGATGGAATCTTTTTTTTTGGTCTTTCTTGCACTCTATCTCTCGCTCTTCTTTAATCTCCCTCGGCACGCTGCTGCACGCGCTTGATGGTCGTTAATCTTTGGAAAAGTCCCTACCCACAACCGTAAAAAAACACACCCAAAAAACAAACAAATCATACAGTTCTTTCCTTTGTGCAGACAGGAGTTGTATTAGAATTTTTCATCTTTGATGTTAGCTGCAAAAGCTAGCTAAAAACAAACATTAACAGAACAGCTATCCCCACAACAATTTGAGTGTACTCATGTGGAAAGGAAAACGGTCGGTATTATTCACATTTTCAGCGTGAAGTTATACATTTTTAGTGCAATTTACAGACTTTAAGGCAGAACATCCCCTTTCATTTACTGGGGGCGACGCGATTTGATATTCAATTTATTCAGACAAACTGAAACCTACCTGGGACGATGAGCTTCGGTAAAGGATTCAAATTTGGCATGAGTCAAGTTCTCACGAGCAACACAAAAACTACACAAGCACTCTGAAATCATCCTCCAACAGACAGTGTTTTTGTGTTTTTGTGCTTGGACTGTGGAGAGTCCACTTTAGTTCTGCTTTTATTTAACTGAACTTACTTACCGCATTGCTACAGTCTGATTGTTTCCTTTGTATCATACTTGTTAATTCATTTTTAACTGATTTAGACTGATATCTGGACGCCGGTGAGTGGATGAAGTCAGAAGGTGCTTGCATCTGTGTCATTAAGGTTGTAGTTTCGTGCAGTGCTGTGCAGACTTACCATAGTGCCCACGCTGTATGTGGCTGTGGGTCCAATTGTGTGGTGGTAGGGGTCTGCTGTTGCATAGACTCTGCCATAACTGCAGAGAGAGAGAGATAGAGGGGAAGATGGAAGGGTCCATTAAAGCTTCAAGGGGCCTAGGTGTGGATGGCAAAGCTCTGTTCATTTTAACTAGTTCCATTATCTCTCCCACTCTCTTTCTATCACACTATCTATGATGAAAATGCAATTGTCGGCTCAATATAAATGTAAGGTATAAAGGAAAGACTACGGGGAAGGTGATTTGTGCTCATTCATTGGTGTTTAGGAGTAAAAGTAGTGAGCATTTTATCTTTTGGGGATGTGGAAAAAGTTATATTGATCTGGGAGGGACAAGCGCTTAGACTAAAAAGACAGGGACAAAAGAAGAATGAGGAAAAGAGAACGAAAACTGCACAGAGGGAAAAACACTGACATTACATGAAAAAGGAAGAACTTAAAGACAACAGACTTACTAAAGGAAACTGGTAGAAAGGCAAGTCAATGTGTTTAAGGCATGTTTGTGCGTGTGTGTGTGTGTGTGTGTGTGCATGCATATGGCTCTCTTCATTTCATCCACGCTCCTCTGCCCTTCCCTTGTTTACCCAGCCAGCACTGGGGGTGGCTGTTTCTCTCACTCTTTTCATTGTTGGCAGATTGGAACTAATTCCTCCAAGATGGGCCTTACTTCTTCACTTATTTATTTATTTACTCTCAACACTTCCCTTCTCCATTTGTTTACTTTCCTCCAAACACACACTTGCAAATGAGGGCCTGTGGGGAGCAGATAAGGCAGTGCAAGGCCTGGGCTAAGGGCATGGACTGAGAGAGGAGAAAAGAGGAGAGAGGGGGGAATCCTCGGCCCAGACACGGCTATTACACATGGAAATACTATCGGATCTGACCAGGTTTTTGTCATCCGGGATTATTACAACATCAAAGGTCAGGCCAGCACGAGAGAATGAGAAAGCTGAGCAGAGGGGATTTTCACTGCCTGTGACAGAGCGTTCAGAGATGGTTCGGAGGAGCTCACCCGGGAATCCCCGGGACAGGCTGTTCAATATGGAGCCTGGCCAGTGTGAGCAAATGGGCATTGCTCTGTAAAGCACCTCAGCCATCAAACATCTAAAACTCCCACCAAATAGCAAGCCTTACCGGAGCATGCTCATTTTCATCACAAATTCAGATTGTAAAAAAATATCCAAAAAAGCCTTGTTGTTCAAAGTCAACAGGAGATTCTACGAAGCTTTAGAACACAAATCACCCGTGTTGAAATAATTAGCCTGATGTTATCATAATCCCTACTGAACTGCTTATTAGTGCGCTCACTGTGAATCGAAAAACTCTTAAGGGGAGCCTGTTATGCTATTTGCCCAACGTTACAATCACTTGCTGCAATACAATATAAAGACAAATAATTGTCTCCCAGAAAAGCTCTTTACAGTTGTAAAGTGGAGAATACAGGAGAGCTGAGAAGAAAAGGAAGAGAACAAGTGAAAGAAGGTGACTTACGGGTGGAGGGTAAAAGAGAGAGCAAAGCGAGTGGGAGGACTGCGAGCGAAAGAGAAAAGGAGGCGGCTGAAAGCACTGCAGCAGAATGTCAGTCTCTTCACCTGCTCTGATGTGGATCAGCGCTTGGCTCTGATAAATCTTACATTATCTGCGCTCTTCAGGCTAGCGGGCAGGGCCGGGCCTTATCGCCACTGACACGCTCAATCTCACCCAGATTAAACCAGCGCCTGCCCTGATCCGACCTGACAGGGTCCCCACAGGTTCCAGATAAATTACTGACAACCCGGCACCACCCTGCTCCTCAAACACACACACGCACACACACGCACTGTCCCCAAACACACACATACACAGTCCTTGAGGTCCAAGATAAGTGGTTGAGGCTCAGAGAATAAGCTCTCGCAGGTGCAGGGGTCTGTGCCTTATGTACCTGGTAGATACACCTTCTTGATGTACAGTTTGTGTTAGCCATCTGTTTGTCCTTAACCAATAGTAACTTTCTGAGCATAGACATGTTCTTGGCTGGACAACAACTTTAAACCAGTGGCATCACCAACCATCCTTACAATATCACGCCTGAGCAACATCCACTACCAGCTTTATATTTAATTAATAACCAATATTTCAAGAATAGTCTATCACCTAAATTATACCAGATCACTTGGAGTCCAAAGGTCATAACCCAACAAGTCAGGGGCAGGGCAGGCCTAGTGGGATTGCAGTACATCTTAAACTTAAAAGCAAGTTTTTTAAAATAGGTAGCCAATGATTAGGTGTGTAAATTATAAGTTTCATTACAATACAATATTATATTTATTCAGCGGAGCACGATTCAATTTCTGTTGATAATACAATTTTGATCCCATTGACTTCATATCATTGGGTTATTTAACACAGTTACTTCCATTCACATCAGAATTCAAAAAGCATCTTGAATATAATCTGACATTTTTATTCCTGAGCTCCTGATCAGACATTTACATGAAAAATAACCTTCTCTTTTAATACAAACAGACCTCCTGTTCAATATAAAGTGAAAGTCCAATATGTATGATGCCTGATCAATGTTTACATTTATGACCGATGCTACGAGCTTGTTGATAACTGAAATGATGTACTTCATACGTAGATCAGTGTATCATTACACCCAGTGAGTAAAGATGCAGTATAAGTATTAGTCCCTAATAAAGTGGCCTGTGAATGTCAGCACTACAGAAAATTGTCACATTAATGAAAACTTTAATCAACTTTAATGTCCCGCTCAAATATACTAGCAACTCTAGATGTTGTACTTTATCAGAAGTCACTTTGCAAATGATTTATTTAATAATGTAGCAGCGGAAGAAGTGAAGGTTAATATCACTAGAACAATAGCAGATGTGACGACAATACAAACAGAATTAAACATGAGAAGTCTTACTGAGAACAGAGAATGGGAGTCATACCACTCCAGGACACAGAGGGTGCTGTGAGACTTACCTGTCACTGTAAGCTGCCGCAGCTGCCGCTGCCGGCTGGGCATATCTGTATGCTGCATAGCCACCCTGTCAATTATTTAAGACAAAAAATATGTCTATTTTAAACAAAGAGATATGCAAATATTGTTAAATGAAAACATTCCATCCAAGCAATGCACAGACAGTGAGGGTGTGACGCACATTTGTAATTCTCCCACTAATGAAACAGCTTAACTTTGAGCTGGTCGAGGTGATAAATCATTAACTCATGCAAGCTGATTCACACAGCACAGTGTTCTACAAAATCCAAGACCATAATTCCCACCAGTGGGAAAGAGAAAATATATGAAAAAAAAAATCATAAAACCAAAGTATTAGTACTTACTACTATTTTTTTCAGTCCTTGACAAGGAGTATATGTTACTGAACAATTAAAAACATCTTTAAGTATTTTTTGCCCCTTTAATGACATAAACAACAATGAAAAGTCAAGTCTCTATGAGCTCACTTCCTGGTTAGCCATAAGAATGATCTGATTAGGTAAAAGTTAAACTATTTAAGTGTCGTAGACCTCTGTAAAGACATCCATGACTAACTTGCACAAGTCAATGGTAAACCCAACAAGCCCATTTACCTATTTGCTAATTGTGCAGGGCTAGCAGCAGCAACCGCAACATTCCTGTCTGCAGCACATCAATTCGATCAATCGTAATGGCAGCGACTGGGCAACTATCGATCAGCATTTTAAGTGGGAATCTGGTATAAACATTTAAAACCGGTCAATGCTTGCGTACTGTGAATGAACCAAATGGAAGATTTGGCTGAGGCTATCCGAAGGCCTTTTAATTAATGTGGCTGACCAATACGAAGCCTTTGGCGCAATGCCCAAGGGAGCTGTCCTGCTACAGGAAATGTGTTCCACGGAAGCCAAAGCACGGCAGACTCTAAATATTGCTTGTATAAGCATTAGATGACATCTGACAAAGCCATTAATTGCTGCACATAAGCTTGCTATTAATAGGCAAGTTGTAAGCAGCGTCAAATATCATTAGATGAGATTGTTAGCTACCAAAGAGGATCAGCAACCCAGTCAGCGTTCAGAGAACAAACTTTGTGGACAAATGCAGCACAAGCGTGCCTTGCTCTAAGGACAGAGAGTGGAGTAGCTTGCTGGGCTTTAGTCACTGAAGTGTTTATCTATGTGTCAATTTAAATGAAACAGCTCTGCTCTTCCATCCCATCTTTGTTATTTCATTCTTTTACATCTCAACATCTCCTCTACATTGAACAGTGGCACTGGCAGAAAGTGTGCCAGGGTGAACATGGTCTCAGATACAAGGCTGCACACTAAATTATAGATGCTCTCATTCATTTTTCAGCTGTGGATTAATGTCCGATAGTACTCTGCTGAGATCAAATGTTTAGCGGCTGGAGCGGGAGGAAGATGGTGAAATCAGGTCATTGTAAGAACCCTGCATCGACTGTGTGAAAGTCAGGACCATCTCTCTCTCTTTTTGCGACCTGACTTAGGAGCTATCAAAGTTTTTCAATTTTAAACTTTTGACAAACAGCATATTTCTCCCACAGTTGCTGTAAAAATTCTTTACCTTAAAGTTGAGTCAATCCTTGAGGTCTAAGACAAGCCAGAATGTTCAGCATGATGTGTTTTTTGGGTTCTGTCCTCTAGAAACTAAGAGGACCAGGGCAAAATAACTATAGATCTGGTTATAGATGTGCCTTAAGCCTTGGTTTCAAATGCCAATGGCTATTGATGCTTTGTCTTGGCCAGTTTGCCCCTCTTTAGATCTGAATATTGAATCCATTATCATTTTTCCTCTTGTGACATAATCCCGAGAAAGGAGGCCTGCTCCTCCACTCCCTCTGATCACCTGACTGCGTAATACCTTCTGACACTGTGTCAGGAGTAATAGAGCTCGGGCCCTGGGCTGGCATACAATGTGAGGCTGTTTTTGCTACATTTTAATATGAGCTGAGTGAAGTGGATGTGCTGCACAAAACACAAGCAAACAAATCAAGCTCCCAGTGTACTTAACCTGATATGGCTCTCTGTAACAGAGAAATCAGTACTGGCAACAGGAAAGAACATGAAGGAATCAGGGGTAAGGCAATGAGGAGAGTTCATTTAGGCTCACTCCTCTCCTCACACTCTATTAAAACATATCTCATGCAGAAGAATCCAGAGCTGCGCCCTAAAAACGGGGGCATGTCAGACGTGGCTCGGCCTTAGGAGGTTTCGGCGTGAAACCATGGGATGGGACTGCATGTACAGGAGACCTTGACAAGGCTCTTAGGCATAAAAGGGCCGCCCTGGGGGATTTGTGGGGTTCAACCCAGGTTGACCCCGTTCTTATGAAAGATTCAGCACCAGATGTTCAGTCAGAGCTCGGAGATAAGTGGCCGGCGGAACAAGAGAGAGCGGCTCAGGGAGGCTACAGCTCTCCTTCAGGCCTCTTGGCATGGCACGCAAGAGTGCCATCCTCCCCACCCTGGCACTGCAAAAAACCCTGCATAATGATACAGACTCACGCTACTATCTTTGCTCTCTTCTTTTTCTGTGTCTAGAAGCTATAGAACAATGAGACAGAGTAAGAATAAAAGGAAGAATAAAAGGCACTCACATAGATCTCGGCACCGTAAAAGCCATCCTGGTAAACCACACTGTGAAGGAAATAAACAAAAAACAAGCAAAAAAACAAAAACAAAAAAGAACAAAACACAAAGCATGAATGCAGAGCACCTATAGGACTGCAAGGAAATAGGCATCCATTCACCAGACTAAACAATGCACTCCAGCGTGAGTGGAGGAGAGGCTGAAGCAAATGAGAAACGATGGCCATTTTCACATCGAAGAGTAATTTTATGCTCTGTTAGGAAATCCCTGTTGTTTTCTGATGGGCTTTTCTCTGTTACCGAGCAGATGTGCCAGCAAGACTTTGTGGTTTAATTCGTCATTGGACTGTGACACAAATCAATTTAATTGTATATATCAGGGCAATTGACATTAATAGTATTTTGTCTGTAGTTTGAAATGGGCTTTTGATGGCCTCAGACAGAGTCAAGAGCACTAAAGTTTGCTCCAGGTGTGTTAATAATGTTATATACTGAACATCTTATCAATTACAGCCACCATAACCTGCCTTTAAAAAATATGGTTGGGGGTTGAACTATGAATGTGAGTAGAATGTGAAAGTGTTTTGGAAGGTGACTCACGCTCCATAGGCGGGGATGGGAGGGGGCGGTGGGGCGGCACGGAACGTATTGTAGACTGCACGACCCCTGCCCCTCAGGTGGGCACCCCTGTATGCCACTGTTGCCCCTGTGGTTGGATATGGAAAGCCCGTCACTGCGCAGAGAGACAGAGAGGAAAAGAAAGAAGTTCACTTAGGTTATTTCAGATCCCAGCCTTTTCAAACACAACAAAACACATTTTCAAACCCAACTTTCATAGCTGTATCAATACACCTCCCTTCATGCCATATACACTGCACAAACTGTTACCATCTTATGTTTTAAATAAATGATTTAATTATGTTTAATAAAATACAAACAAAATCACAAACTATACTCTATTAGGTAAATGAAGGAAATTCTAAAGTTTTATAAAACCAAAAAGTTAATTAATCTGAATAAAGTTTAATAATACAAAATACAGCACAATTAAATGTAAGAAAATAAATGTATTTAATGCGGACTTATAAAGGAACAGCACTAATAGTTATCTGTTTTAAATTATTTAGATTTATAAAGACATTTAAGTGTGCACTTTGATTAGGATTTAAATGAATCAATGTATTAAACTCTAGTTCTTGAACAAAATGGTGTAAATCTTAATACACAAGTAGCTTTATATTTACAGATTAATGGAAATTTCACACACTTCAAATGTACAAAGTTTGATTTTTTTTTCTTCATTGTACTGTGCCATGATGACACAAAATTTATCCATTCAGACAGCTCATGAGTTCAGGGGTCACCCTCTAGGTCATGTGCAGGCTACACAGACAAGCATTTCCACACACTTAAATCAAAATAAATTGCAGTCGGCTGGAAAACGGCAGGAAGGAGACTGGAAGGCATCCCTGTCTAGGGAAGCCTCTTGTGTTTGTCTATGAAATCTTGGGTGTGGTGTGTGTGTGCGTGTGTGTGTGTGTGTGTGTGTGTTGGCTGCTCTCCCACTCTGGTGGAGTGTGTGCGAGGCAGGGGTGGTGGTAGGCTGTTGTAGGTGAGACACAATGTGCTGGCACACGGGGCTGATGGAACAGATGGAGCGCATTGTTTTGAGGTGCAGTCACAGCCTGACACCATCTCTCATCTAACTGCTCTATACCCACACCACCGCTGGGGCCAGGGCAGCCGGGAGCAGGGACGAACCAGGGTCAAAGCTGGGGAAAGGACTGAGGAAGAGAGATGCCAGAGTGTGTGTTTTTGTGAGTGTGTATGTGAAGGGTGTCTAAGTGCAGGGAAGTTAACATAACAGGAAGCGGTAGAAAAGGGTCAGGCAGAAGGAGGGAGGAGGACGCAGAACTTTAGAAGATGACAAAAAGCAAAAAAAGTCAAAGAAATGTGAACAATTCTAAGTAAAAAATAAGAAAAGTGTGAGAATGCCATAGGAGAGAATGTGTACCATCCTGCCAGTCTCTTTAACCTTCAGTTATCAGTGTGCATGGCCTTCACGCACCAAGGGTAGGTTCATAATTACCCACAGTACTGTGCAAGCAAAACACTTGACGACAGTTCACATAGCACAGCTTCTTCTCATTTATGCACCAACCACTCCTCCGTGCTCTCCTCCCTGTCCCTAAGGACCTTGTCAATTATTTACTTTCCCAGCCACCTCATTCTCTGCAGTAAACTTCACATCACTCATTAGCAGCATCACAGCTACAGTAGGTTAGCATGTCCAAGACAGGGAACGACTGAATGCTGGGAGATAATCTGACAGGTTATTTCACGTTCTCTTCATCTCTTATTATTCTTATTTGCTGTATTGGTGTGTACTGAAGTCATATACATGTAGAGCTTTTCTAGAAACCCAGAGACCACCAATTATTAGTTATGAGCTTGTGAAGGGGTGAGAGAGAATAAGCCAACTGGAGTTAAGGCACAAAGCCAAATTTGAATGCTTCATGACAGGCAATTTATCCAGAACATCAGATTAAAGCCCAACTCTTTTGAGATGCTCTGGGGTCATCTTAAAAGAGGCTTAAAGTGAACATCTAAATTACAGAAATAAGGATCTATGTGGAGAGCACATATTTAGGTGAAGATAGATTAGCAACATGTACAGTATATCATAGTTAATATGTCATAATATGGAATAATGCTTTCTCTCTAAAGACACTAAGCTAAAATATGAAGAATCATAAAATATTAAGAACTACAGAGCTAGGGATTTTCCTAAATTGTTTAAAGGAGTGCCACACTATTCGTTCTACCTAAACAGTACTTCAGACATCAAAAGTGAGGTCCCACTGCAAGACAGTGGGGCTGCCATATGCATACTAACAAGACTTAAAACCTCCCTTTAGGTTTAACCCGAGTCTTGCTCATGACTAGCTCCTGGAATTAAGAACAAGGAGAAAGGGAATGAGAGAAGAAGTTCAATGCTCCAGTGTGAGGAGGTGTGCAGTGGCCTTTTGTCTAATGTAAAAGAAAGACAGATTGCAGAAGGTAAGGAGTTTGCTCTTTCGTTTTGATATAGAGTGGAGCTGTTGACATTTTAATTTGTCCTTCCTAAGCTATGGATGCCGGTGTTAATATGCCAAACAGCAGTGCTCTGTGATATATGCCAGGCCATGGTCAATTTATCCCGAATTCCCGTCATATGCACTGCTCTTATATCCCTTTTGATTTTCTGTGTGCATTATGTGTGCTGTGACGTACATAAATGTAATCTCATAATGAGCTATGGGTCTACATGCTGCACTGATTCAATAATAACCCATAAATCACTGTAGCCAGTTATGACACCCCATAAAGCCCACGCAACAGCAAAACCATGCGTGTGCATAAATTGACTAATACCTCATATGCTGCTGTTATTTTAACATGAGAGGTAGCAAAATTAAAAGTGACTGAGTGATCAAATGCTGGTCTAGTAGAACAGAGTTGCATCCCATAACATCCACGGCACAGTACACAGGCTATCTATTTATATCCAGTGTGGTTGTGTAGAATGAATCTGGACGTGAAAACTACTGGCACTGAGACGCTTGTCTAGGTCTGTAGCTGCAGCGATCTCTTAACAGCTTAAATCTTTCCTTGCTGCTTCTTGCGGTATTGTCTAGACAAAGGCCTTTTAAAAACATGGTTTCAGAGAATCATGCTCCTGCAAAAACTGAAGCTTTTCTATATTACATTCAAATAAACGCGTTGTGGGCTGATTAAAATGCATTAGTACACTGACAGCGTATTTGTTGCTATTAAAAAGGCAAGAAACAGCTCTCACACATGCATGCATCACTCATGCATGCTCATAAACACACACACAAAGCTGTTGTGTGACAATATTACTCAATAATAACAGATGAGGTCATATTTGACAATGTCTTTGTGAAGTTGGATCCGTTGGTCATGGCTGGGAGTCAAACACATGTCACCCTTCTCACATGCAAATGTTTTAGCATCTATTAGAACAGCACCACGAAAAAACACTATTAATATTTCCCTCCTATCTACTTTGCATTTTAATCTTATTTGTTGTGTTCGGCTCAACATGCTGCCAAGTGCTGAATACATTGGCTGAGGACACAGTCAATCAATCAGTATTACATTTCCCCCTGGTGTCCTTCATGCATGTGCACCCAGTGCAGGATGACAGACTCAAGAGAAAAGACCCTAGATTACACAATTAAGTTCCCCAGGCAGGGGTCAGTGGCTCAGCTCTCAGCCATGGCTTAACTCTATCCACTGTGTTTAGTCTGAGGAGAAGAGGCAGGCATGGGGCACGTGGGGGCTGGCAGAACAAGAGCAATGCAGAGAAAGCAGGAAAAAAAGATGAGTGAATGAAGAAAAAAGAGAATTATCAGATGGACTGACTGAAGGGAGAACGAGAAAAAGAGTATACGGTAAGACTGAAGAGAGGGAGAAAGAGACAGGTATGGAATCCTGCATATGGAGCGGAAGAGATGATGAGAATGGAATAGGGGTATGGGAGAATGAGATAAAAGGGAGAGAGGAGGTGAAGGAGTGAGTGGAAAAATGACGAAATGTGCAAGAAGCTTTGGAGGAGGAATGTAGATATGAGAAAAAGCAAGGGAGGAGGGATGCAGAAATGAGAGGGAAGTGAGGAGGTGGCAAAGGGATAGAGGAATGAGACAGAATGGGTGGAGGAGGGCTGAAGGTATCGGCTGGCTGCGGGAGGGAGAAGACCGACTTCCCTGGAAGAGGTTAAAAGCAGGCAGTCGGCGGCCCTCATCCGTCATTCTCCTGAATGGGATTTGAGGACAATAAACCTGTAGCGCCAGGACGAATGGAGACGGAGTGCGCTGTCAGCACTGCACGATTTATGGTGCCCAATTTCGCTGATCTCCCGCACAGAAACTAGGACTGATAAACAGTGATTAATCACCTTTACATCCGATTTCAGCCCCCATCCCCCAAAGTATATTAAATGTAGCCATAATTATTCCACGAGAAATACATGGGCCACTTTTGGGGGGGTAAAGGACAGAGGAGAAAGTGCAAAAGTGGAAGTGGAGTAAAATTTGGACCTGTGACTGGGCTTTTCCTGAAAGATTCCTTTTTTAGTTGGGGAAATCTATATCTTATTTCCATTTTGTAGTCTCTCTACTGCTGTCCCCAGGGAGCAAGGGAGGCATATGGTGTCGTTTAGGCTTGGCAAACTTTAGTGGCGTGTTAAGACGACGTGAAAAATTAGCATCCAATAAATCAGACACGCTGGCTCCCCCTAGCCAAGCCGCTGAAGTGGTGGGTCACAGTAAATCTGATTTGATGGGATGTTTTGAGAAGCTGCATGTTCATAAGGGAGGATCTACGCACAAAGGGGATATTATAAAGGTTTTGTAGGTTCTGTGTTTGCTTTCATAAGCTACACTGATCCCGGGACAGTCTTTATTAACCATAACTGAATGCATGTTTCAGATTATATTTTATTATGGTTTCACAAAGTGGAAATACTCTACTGTAAGTATACAAGCATACAGAATATAGAAGATGAGATTTTCAGTAGAATGCATTGTGTAATGATGTTGTGTAAGTGATTGTGAGTGAAAGTGAACGTGCCTCAGCAGAGGTGTCAGCCAAGAGCAGCAAAGAAAGGAAAGCGCATGGTGATGGGAGTAGGAGGAGAGAATGTGTGTGTGAGACAGAGAGGGAAAGAGAGAGAGGGAGAAGGGGATAGGGGGTGGGGGAGGGGTGAAATGAAAATGATAAATGACCGCTTTCTGTCACAGACGGTTATTTAGAGGTTGGCTGTAAAGCTGTCCTGGAATGAACAGATTTTAGTCTAATGAGCAAAAAGGCAGGCCGTTAAAGTGGTGCGATGTGCTCAGCACTTCTTCCAAATGAAATAATACCATTTCCCCCTCATTAGGATGCAAAGGATCCACAGAACACACAGCAATAAAGAAATCAGAGGGGTGTGTATGTGAGAGGGGATGACTACATTACAAAACACCAACACTTTACGTAACTAAATTGGCAAAGTTCTCTAAGCAGCTCACGTACCTGATGGTGAGAAAACAATCCACATATTTAGCTAGTTTAGCTGGTAAGGCTGTTTAAGTATGCTGTTGTATACTAAAAAAACAAGTGCCTATACACATCATTAAAATTAAAATAGAGACATCAATTTTGCCGCTTGGACAAATTTAAAAGTACACCTACTAGCAGGTGTGGGCATTATGTTAATGTGTGTGTGCAGTCAGCCTCGTAAATGTGTTTTAAGCTGTATAGGTTAAAAAGCCTAATGCAGTTTACCTGCATAAAATTCAGGACCATAGACAGCTCCCACCACTGGGTTCAGCTTCCAGCCTGTTCCCAACACAGAAAGGAAGAGGAAATTAGAACCTAATGCTTAATAGGTTCTCGAAAGTAGCACAGAGAAAGAAATGCATGCAAAAGTAAGACAGGCAGAAGATAAAGGAATAAAGGTAAAAATAAAAATAAATCAGTGGATATGGCCAAGAAGACAACTTTAAGTTGGAGCATAGCACTCGACAAAAAAGCTCTGCTAAACTAGTCAAGAGTATGTGAGATCCAGAATGAGAGAGAGAATGAAAGACTGAGGGAGAGAAAACAAGAGTGGGAGAGAAAGAGGGAGCGAGAAGTGAGTGCTGTCCGGTGCACTGTCAGTGATGGATGGTGGCTGTAAAATGGCCTCCTCTCTTTCTTCTCATTGGCTGACTTGTGCAGTGCTAGGGGGTCTGTGCTGCCTTTATTTTGTCCCCCTCTTACCATCTTCCCCCTCACCAGTCTGGAGGAATGAGTTTGAGTGAGGCAAAAGCTCAGTAAACACCCCCGTGCCGAGTGGCCCCCGGCTTTTCTGTGTGGTCCATTTGCTGTAGTAACTCCACCTAAATTTGATAGCTGTTCCGACGGGGGTGGTGAGGCCACACTGACTTAAACTTTAAAGCCCAGGCTCTTGTCTGGCTGAACGTGGTACACTTGAAGGCGGCGTCACATTTAGCTGGAAATCATCACGCAGCAATTAATAAAAGGCTGAATCTGGAAAAGGAACTCACCATTTGTGTAGGGGTTAGCCACTTTCTTGTTTGTCATTACTCTTGCTGTTGCGTTATTTACCTGCATGAAACAATCGACGCAGGATTAAGACATAGTTCAAAAATAAGATGCATACAGCAAGATCACACTGCTGTTATCACTTTCAGAAGAGTACAGAAAACACTTTCTGCATGCATACACATTTTACATACCATATACTAAAACTCATGCAAACATTCATTCTGCCAACTTAAAAATTATGAACGATATGAAGTAAAATACAGGAAATATTTTAAGTCTGACTTAGTTAGAGCATCTCCTTCAGAACACTCACTCCCACTGTATCCACAACATTGTCTAGACAGTTGCAGATTTGCACACACTGCAACCCCAAGACCGAAGCACAGGTGGTAAAGTGTGGCTTGGGAAGAGGCAGTCATTTCAAACGGGTTCTGCTTACTGCATGCGACACAAAGAGTGAGAGCTTCTCATGGAGGTGGAGAGAGTGTGCTGTGGGAATTAAACATGGCCGCTGGCAACAGGAACCATGTTAGTATTTCACCCTCATGTTAATTAGCGTTAATAGCTTTCCGTTCCACAGGGCCACTGGAGGTCATTTAGCTTTAGGAAACAACTGGCCTCGACTCTCCCTTGATATATAGACCTTGGTATTGTTTGTACATTATGTGAATTATCTTAATTGCCCTATGGAAAATCTTAATAGCCTTGTGGAAAGGAGAGAGTAAGAACAACCAAGAGCCATAGTGATAGAGAGAGAGAGAGAGAGAGAGAGAGAGAGAGAGAGAGAGAGAGAGAGTGAGCTCTACATGCTCCACAGAGTGTGGCACATAAGAGAAGAAATAAACCTTGTCTAGGATAAACAAGTGAGATTTAAAGCAATGTCAGCAGCACTTTGATTTCCTGAGATGTGCTTAATTACATCATATATTTTCCTGGGGCACAGCAAAAGCCCGGCATGCACATATATGTTTTTGCAAGCAGCAACAAAAAGTTCAAACAGCCCCTTCAATGAAGTTGCACATATACATCAAGTAGGGCAAGATCAAACCTGAAGCCGATTACAGCACATATATAATCAAACAGTGTTCTGATCTTATCTGGGCTCTTAAGACCACTTTTAAATTCTTTATCTGGGGCCATAATTTACTAAGACTTCATGCCATCTTAATTTATTCAGGGTTCAAAAAACCCACATGCTTGAGGGACCCATTAAGATTTTTATTTGAAAAAACTACAGATATAAGATATACAGTATAACGACTAGACACATAGAACATATAGAAACACAGATACCCACATGCATCATGCAAGCAAGCATTGTAAGAACTGTAACAGGACAGAGGAGAACTAGAATGATGGAGACAAGCATTAACAAGCAGGCTGCGGAGGAACAGATTTAGGAATTAGGAAAGCACCTCGATTTTGCGTCCCTCTACGATTGTACCATTTAGTTTCTCCCGTGCGCGGTCTGCATCTGCACTTGTTTCAAAGGTTACAAAACCGAACCCCTGGGTGTAACGTGAGCCAAAGACGACAGGCACAGAACAAATGATGTGGGAATAACAAATAAAGCCAGAAGGAAATAAAGGGAGAGAGAAAGAGAGAGAGAAAAACACACACTGTGAGAGGAGTTGCAAGTGGGAAAATGGTAAGCATTAGTCACAGGTAAAATCTCAGCCACTTAAGAGTGATGTTTCATATAAAAGAGAGATCTATAGATAGTGTGGTCTATGCTATTCAACACTCTAATATCCAACAATCATGTAGTAACATAGATTACTGTGCAACGTGCCAAGCAAACCTTCAATTTGTACATTTATATTGACGATATGCATTATGCATGAACATTAGTCGCATCTAAATTGGCTTTCTGAACATGGCTACATGCGCCTTAGCAAATATGCTAATGCCGCCTTGATTTGTATGTAATTGGTATTAGTTTAGGTGACGAATATTATTCTGCATAGCAGGTCTTAGCATTGCTGTAGCGTGCACCCTGCATAACCCCTCAGACATGCTTTTTGCGGGGAAGAGGCCTCTTCATCTTCCTCCCGTGGCTGCTGTCAGGCATGAATTATGGTCGGCTACAGCCCCAACACCATATCCGGTGCTGGCTATTAGATATGCACAGCAAACAAGAGTGCAGAACAAGCCCGGGTCTTTTAGTTCATATACACAGTGCAAGTATGGCCTGGTAATTGCTTTGGGAGATAATGCATGGAGGCGGGAGACTGTGAGCGTGATCTCGTATGCGGGTGCTGGAGCTTTCCTACATCTGCCGTAAATAAAAAGGCAGCCCAGACATTCTCGGGCCAGGAGGAATGATAAAAATAAATTCAAGAAACAAAATCGCCAGCAAACTTAATCCTTTTGACATTCTGCACTACCACGTTCAGCCTTGCCAATTGTTTTTCATTTTATTCTCGCAGAGACTTTACTATCGCTGAAATAATTAGCTGACGTGGCTAAACAGTCGAGCTGCTATTTTTCCTTTATTCGTAAGCTGGCAGAAGCGAGAGTTCAGGTAAGAGACTCTCCACTGGGAAATGAGCCCTGTAAGGGCTGCCGTGAGGGTGTCTATCTGGAAGAGTGCCCTTAAATATCCCTAACGGCTAATGCATGAGACTTCCGAGGCTTGAACAGAGGAGTCTGCTTATATCAGCGTATGACAGGTCTAAGAGGAGAATCGGCGTGCACTGGTCAGACACTCACTTTATTAAATTATAACTGGGTGAGTTGACTCTAACTCAGCTGAAACCACTCGTTGTCTGTGCGCACAGCTACCTTTCAGTGTGTGTGTCTGTGTAAGCCTAGGCACGGGGTGTGTGTGTGTGACGGGTGTGTCACTTCGTGGCTGCCGTGTGAGGGCTGTAATTACTCGCATCATGAAGGGGAGAGGGGATCTGTGAGAAGAGGAGAGGGAAGAAGTGACAAAGAGCTGCTCTTCCAGCTGACTTACCTTGGAGCCCCGCTCGTTAAAAATAATTTCCACATCTAAAATTTTCCCAAATTGCTGCAGAAAGGAGAGGAGATGGGGAGAGAGAAAGAAAAGTGGAGTGGAGAGACAGGGGCGGGAAAGGGAGAGAGTGTGTGAGCAAGAGAGAGAAAGAGAGAGAACGAGAGAAAGGAAACGGAGTAATTAGAACTCATCTCTTTTGCCCTTTGTCAGGAAACGTGAGCAATTGATTGTATAGCTAACTAAAATAGAATACCCACTGCTCTATGGAAGCTACTCTCAAAGTGCAGGAGCCTACGCAAGTTGTTCTCCGTTGGACTAAAATTACACAGACAAACAGAATTCACACACTCTTTTATCAGTGACCAGCCATCGAAAATGTGCTAAATGGAGCTAGCTGATACAGCTTGGCTCCTGGAGAGTCTCGTCTGTGCGCTGTGGAGGAAAGGAACGGGCTATTCTGCTGATGGGTGAAAATTTTTTAAAAGATCACAGCACTACCCTGCTGTGTATGCACCAGTGCTCTTAATGACAGACAATAGCTTGTTATTTTCCGCGGTGTTTTTGACTGATAAAAAGCCGGCCGGAGCCACGGGAGAATTTCTGGCATGACTTAACACCCGACACCCCCTCTCAATTAAAAAGGATAATTGGACATAGAGCAGCCATCATAGACGATGATTTGTTTATTATCGCCATAACGAATGCCGTCCTCGTAATTACCTGTCACATTGGTTATTATTTTCCGGCTGTTTGCTCTCCATTCTGCATCTTTATCTGATTGTCATTCCCATGCCCCCTGAAATACCCAATCCCTCTTTTTTATTTGATAATTAGCATTAGCCAAGAGCATTGACCACTTCCCTCAGAGACAAGGCACCGGGTGGAGGTTGGTTTTGAAGACAGCACCGACAACAATGAGAGGGCCAAAACCTTTTCATTAGGGTTAGCATTTAATTCAGAGCAGTTTTGTCTTAGAGGAAGAACTCTGTGTCACACTTCCTATACCGCATGCATAGGAAATGCGACGGAGCAGCATGCATGTTGCCTGGCGGCGAACCACGCAAGGGCCAAGAGGTGCTGCAGACTGATTAGGGCTGATAAAGGCCTCCTCTCCTGGAAACAGACAGCTCCGTTTGGTGTTAACCCTGCTTGCCTTATGCTAATCAGCAGCCTTGGTTTGGGATCTCCACCATCAGACCTTGAATCGGGCAGCTTTATTTCAATAAATAAATAAACATGCCAGTGCGAGCCAAGGCAAGGTCATCTCAGCCGGGAGACAGAGAGGAAGCAGAGAGTAGCGCTCCGGAACGTTCTATTCAGACTTGAGTAGCGGGTGGGAGGACAGAGAAAAGGAGGTGAGAAGTTGTTGGTTGGGAGTCAAAGCTCTAGGGCTCAAAGCTTAGAAAGAAATCATTAAACACAGCTGTGTATATGCACATGTAGGAGGGAGGGCCCCCCCTTTCTCTGAGCCAGAAAACCGGCTCTTGTTGTGCAACATGGATGACTGGAAGATGTTTTACTTTCTTTCGCCTCGTCCGCCTCGGTGGTCGCTGGGGAGAGGCGATGGGCAGGCATGCGGCAAGACTTTCCCCCTGGGGCCAACGGGCCTAAGCATTCCATTTAACGGGGTCTGCTTTGGAGATCATTACGGAACGCTGCGGAATGAAAGCGAAAACTTAAGTTCCCCTAATGGGCAGAATGAAAGCGGGTTTTAATTGCTGTCTACAATGGCCGTATTATTTCATTAAAACTAATTACCCTGTCAAGCAGGCCACGTCGGCTTCATTTCAGCACAACAGGGAAGAAATGGGCCTTCCAGGCAGTGCGCGGCTCAATGGGATTGATCGCGGGCCCGGGTCACTAATAAGGTTAAGAAGAGCTGCCTTTTATCCATCCAGCCGTGGGGACAGACCAGCATTGGATTTGTGTGTGTGTGTGTGCATATGTTTGAGATGAGGAGAGGGAGAGTTTTATCTCTGTCAACAAAAAGCATGCCTCTAATCTTAACCGACTCTGCATGTGCTGGGGAACGGAAAGCCAGGAGACTGGTGAAGCGGCCAGTGTGTGTTAAGCTTGGCCTGCTGCATGAAGTGGCCCCTGTCTGGCCTGTTCTCCAAGCTCATTTTTTTCCCCTGCCCAATTCAAATTTCACAGCCAAACCGCAAACAGCCGCTACTTGACACAAATCCCTCCATTTGTTCAAATTAAGTCCCCCTTTTTCCCCCACAGAACTGGTATGGAGCAGGTCCATTTGCATCTCTGCGTGAAGTCGCTCGTGACCACAGACAAGTGACTCTAAACAAAGTCAGCGGATGCCAATGGGTTTAACCCACCCTAATGGGCTTATGGAGCTGCAGAAATATTTCCCAGCGTAGTCATCTCCACCAGCTCCCACACACAGAGGAGTTTTCCCACGGCATGCCGGTCACAGTGGGGTCCACCAGCCAAAATCGCCCAACAGCCGAGAGATTTAATACGAACATGGGCAAAATTAGGATCAATGGGAGATTGTAGCGAGGCCTGTGGGTGGTTCTCATATTGTAAGAGTCGACAAAACTGTTCCAGTCATGCAGTTTGCAGTAAATTACTGAATACCTCCACTGAGAAAGCTGGAAGAAATGCTTCATAAAAGTAAGTCTGCAGTGTATAAATCCTACATTAAGAAAACCCTAAGTACGAGGAATCCACAAAGCTCCTAAGATAAAAGATTAGAAATAAGTAGGCATCATTATAAACCCATTATACAGAGCCTTTAGTAACCTGCAGAAACCATATGGGTCCTATCTCTTACAGGCCTCTAAAGACCGCAGGTAAAGCTCAGCGTGGTCCTAGGTGCATTAAAATTGGATTGTGCTTGCTAGGGAGAGCCTGTTTTTTCAATATCTTGGTTCTAGAATTTCAGTCCTTTAATTGGGCTTAATAAGGAATTAGCTAAAAGGTGCAATGCTGAGCTTTTCTTGTTATTGTCACGACAAGTGCAGTTGGTGGCTGTCTTCATTGCCTGAGTAGTTACAGTTTAATGAAAGCTCCTCAGGCGCTGCATGCTTGAAGTCGTAGAAACACAGGAGGGTCGGAGTGGGGAATCTGACATTTCAATCACGTTCCTGCAGCCCCTGCGTGGAATCGCCAAGGTGGTGCTTTAAACCCCATTTTATTCACCAACATTAAGCCCTCATACTCATTGGTGTAATTGCTTTGGATGTCTTTTTCTAATTATAAAATTAAGCTCAAATAAGGTTGGGTAATGAAGCCTGTTTAATTTTCATTCTTTGTTTGACTATGTCCCATGCCAATGTACTCAAATGTGGAAATAGAGTCATCAAATTAGAGGTTTGAGAATCAGCTATTTTAAATTGAATTTTCATCCCTTTTGGATGAAAAGATCTAAAAGTGCCATCTCCCCACTAAAGCACATGTTTAAACCCTAAGTTGGGATGAATGTGTATTTTTGTAAGGCTTTGATGAGCTCTACTGGTGGATGGCCAATGGTCCCTTCTAGCAAATTGAGGCTGGCTCCGAGTTTGATTAGGTCTGCTTAAAAATGAAATAAAATTTCTGGATAAAAATAGAAGTCTGGACAGTGTACAAAGTGACTGATATTAGGCTCAATTCCCAGACACAGAATAAGTTGAGTTTGGACTAAGAGATATTACAGCTGGGGAGAACACCATTAACAGGGTAATCTACCATAGAACTATGACACTTTATTAGGAACATCTGCAGCTGTCAACTCCATACTCTTCAGCACTGGCTTTTTTCTGACAAAAGAAACTGAGTTTGACCTGGAATGTTTTAGGTAATGGCACAGTAAAACAGAAATGTCAGTAGCATAGCAAAGAGTGTTTGGCATGACAGCATGAATCAAATCGGCATTTGGCGGGATACGTCAAACTGCTAGAATTAGAAGATTTAGCGATTCCATAAAACGTAAATGCCTCTATGTTACATGTAATTGTCTAATTATATATAATTAAATGTCAACCTACTTAAGGTATCTAAGATAATTATAGCAACCTTGTGTTTAATATATACTGAATGTTTTCTGTTGTGAATGTTTTCATCTATTAACTTATATACAACTGTGCACAACTCAAACTTAAAAAATCAGGTCAGTCACTCTGAACAACAAGACAATGGAGAGTTCTTACTGAGCACCAGGGTGAGATTTTTGGGTTTTTTGAGGCATCAGCAGACAAAGCTCATGCCCCTGTGCTGCTGTCGCTCCTCTCCACTGGCCTGTCCAAACTCTCCCAGCATCCCATTTTCTGTGTGTTCATGTAGGATTCTTGAGATGAACCAAACTTGTCCATCTCATCCACTCCCACAAGTCTGCCTATGACATGCAATAATTGTGCCCTTGGGTCTCTCCGAGGTTTCACAGCAAGAGTTGCAACAGCCTCTTACACACACACACACACACACATCTTGTTATCTTTCTGAGGTACTTACATTGACTCCCATCATTACAGGATCTTAATAATACTGGAGGTCATTTTTGCATTTATGATTTATTAAAACACACACACACATGTACACATAAACATACTCACAAACACACACCCAAACGCACACATGGATACATTCACGCACATACACTTACAAACTCACATACAGAAGCACGCATACAAGCTGTCAGCAAACAAATAACTAATGAGGATACTATTCCCACTTTTTAAGCGCACTGAGAGGCACTATTAATTACATCTGCACTTGTGGGAGCTCGCCACAACACTGCGCTCATCACATCAGCGCTGGGGAGAGGGAGAGTGGAACGGAGGCGAGCGGATGGGAGTGAGTGCAGCGTCTCTCCAAGGGGGAACAAAGAGCAGAGGGAACAGATGTACTCCAGGCTCAGCATTCGCATGGAAAACACAGGCCTTCATCAGATTAAACGCCACTGCCGCCTGCACGGCGCCTTCAGTAAACTCTGACTCTTAACAAGCTAAGACCAGCAGCAATGTGTTTGTCTTTTTTTCTCGCTCCCAGTGCTGTTTGTAGCTTCCAGTAACAAGCTGCCAGTGCGTAGTGTTTAGCTGGGCTCCTTCGCTGGCTCCTGCTAATTCAAAGTTATCTAGAGTTGGACTCTGCATTCCTCCCTCTGTTAGAGAGACAGGCACGGCTGCTATGGATATGAAAGCACACAAGTGTTAAGGGCCTTTTAGTTTAGGCCCAGTCCAGCGGGACACTGGCACATACTGTAAATATAAGTCTGTTATTGGTTTAGTACATATTAAAACAGCCAATACGAAAAGTGCGTATAAAGCAATTCGACTGCACATTGTTATAGCAGAACTTAAAATTATATACCCTGAAGTAAATGTGCTACTTATTTAGTTTAAACTGTGCAGTGGTTAGCGCTGCCACCTCACTGTGAGAAGGTCCTGAGTTTGATCCCCGGGTTGGCCACAGGGGCTTTCTGTGTGGAGTTTGCGTGCTCTCCCCGTGTTCGTTTGTGTTTTCTATGTGTGCCCTGGTTTCCTCCCACAGTCCAAAAGCATGTCCAGTAGGTTGACTGGCAAATCTTAATTGTTTCAGTAAGGTGTGACTGTGAGGGTGATTGTGTCCTCGGCTCGTGCCCATAGTCCAGGGATAGGCTCCAGTCCTCGCGACACAGATAGTGATTAAGCCGTTCTTACTGGACTTATTATCAATGGAGTGGTGCATTTAATTTTGACAAAAATAAAACTTACATCTTTGAACATTTACATTTATGACAGATTTTGCTCACTAGACCACTACCATCCTTTAAACCCCTTTAAACATAGTCTATCACTAAATTTACAATTTTGCATTTAAATGTCCATCATTTTAAATTAAAGATATTTTTGTGTTATAATATGAACAACTGCAAGCATTGAAGCAATCCTGAAGCATTAGGAAACAACAATGTATCGCTGTGTCTTGATTTAAAACTTAACTAATAAATTCTATTTGTCTGTGCTTTGTTTTCTTCTTCTTCTATTGCCTTTTAGTTCAGGGCCACATACAGGCATCACTTTCACAGTGAGTTGTGACACTCACCCCGAACATTTGCCGAAGGTCGGGGTCGCGGAAGCGGAAGGGAATGTTTGAGACGTGTAGCCGTTTGGGCTGCTGTTTCTCTGACGAGTCTGAAGGCTGGAGCTGGAGCTGCTGGGAGCCCTCCGTCTGCGCCACCTCGTCCGCCTGCTGGACAGAAACACAAATGTGCCGCGGTTAGTTCACATCCTGTGCTGTCTCCAACATGTAGTGAAATGTACCCAGATTGATCCTACAACAAATTTGCAACAGATTGTCAATGAAAAAGACACTAAAACTAATGAATAAAAAGAAAATATATAGAAAAATCTATAGAAAAGTATGTTGCTAAATACATAACTGTATATGTGCATATTATGGTACCGAACTGTATGTAAAGTGCAGTGTGCCTTTTATTGCAAAATGATGAAATAAGTCCTTAAATGGCAGGTTGGTGACAGGCAGTAAAAGTTGGCATGATTTTGTGCTAGAATAAGCAAGTAGAAAGGTGGCAGGCCCTGGTTAAGAAGTCCAATGGAAGGAGGATAGAAGCTCCTTCTGAGGACACCTCCTGGAACACGAGCGGTGAAGGATCCTAAAGGCTGGGTGGGGGAATGGTGGTGAGGAAGAGGGGAGGGAGACGGAGGAGGGCCAGTGGCATGTTACAAATTCCCAGCACTCGGCCAACATTTGTATGTGGCGGCAAAGATTAAGGAAGCTGTCAGGAAGTGTGGATACAGATTTAAAAGAAAAAAGCTCTGACATGTTGAGACCAGAGGATTCATTTACTGAGCAGTGGTCTATGAAGACCTGAGGGGATGAGAGAGAAGGGTGGGGGTGAGGGTGGGGGAGTGAGGGAGTGAGGGAGCGAGCCATCAGGCTCAAAGATGGTGTGCTCATCTGTCCATCATAGAGAGAAAATAGCAGTGACACCACTGTGCTCCAGGATGGACTGATGTCTGTGACACACATTCATCTCTCACCTGCCCAGCGGCAGCTCCCTCTCTCTCCCTTTTTCTCTCTCTCTTTCATACACTCTATCTCGTTCTCTCGCCCTTCCATCCTTCCTTATACTGTCCGTCTCTCTCTCTCTCTCTCTCTCTCTCTCTCTCTTTTTCATATATTCTCTTATCCTCTCATTTTCTCTCTTACTCTGTTTTATTTACTCTCTCCCACTCATTCAGTCCTTCACATAGCTGCTCCCGACTCTTTCTCCCGATTCTCACTCTCTCCCTCCCTCGCCCCCGCCCTCGCTCACAGTGACCAAATCTTCACCTTTCTATTTCATTCATGCACAAATGGGATACATGATGCATGATACTGGCCAAATGTCGAGGCAGATACCGAGCAAATGTCACTGCATGTATCGATGTGTCACAACATGTCCATGTGCGAATGGCTCGTGTGGGACTTCTCTGACCTGACCACATTATTCTGTGTCGTCCTATTTGTGCTAAAGCTTTCACAGAGTCGTCCTGGACATTGGTAATGCGTGACCTTGCAACCCAGGTGGTGAACAGAAGCAGCTGTGATCTACAGGGAGCCGAGGCTGAGGCTGAGGGATGACAGAGGAGTATCAAAAGCTCTGATGCTTGGAGAAGTCATTAATTTCAGACTTCTCTTGTTTTACGCCTGTTGTGTGTAGCCATTCTCAGTAGAGGACATAGCAGGGAGAGCAGAGGGAGAGGCAAGCGGCAGCCCCTCATGTGCATAATGAATTAGAATAACACAGCGAGAGCAGATGAAAAGATGATGTCAGCTAAACTTCCCCAGGCTTAGCGGGATCAATGAGGGAGAAGTGCTGAAGGCAGCTACATCGGACTCGCCCTGGACAGCTGTACACAGGAGTAACCTTACATGGTAGACCGGAGAAGGTGGGACAGAGAGGGTGATATAGGAAGAAAGAGAGGGAGACAGAGAAAGAGTGAGAGAGGGAGGGGTGACATAGGTAGGGAGGGGAAGCAACAGAATGCTACAGGGAGGGAAAGAGGAGAGAGAGTGATACAGGGAGGAAGAAAAGCATTGGGAGGGAAGGAGTGATATGGGGAGGGAGGGCTGATATAAGAAGGGAGGGAGGGTGGGAGAAAGAGAGGGTCTGGCATGGGAAGAGAGAGTAAGTTAGAGAGCGATATAGAGAAGGAGGGAGAGGAAAGGAAAGAGGGAGAGAGGGTGATCCAGGGAGGAGGAAAACGAGAGGGAGTGATAAAGGAAGGAGAGGGGAACCAAAGGGTGATAGAGAGGGACGGAGAGGGAAGGAAAGAGGGAGAGGGTGATACAGGGAGGAAGAAAGCCAGAGGTAGTCATACAGGATGGAGAGGGGAAGCAAACGGTGATATAGGGAGGGAGAGGCAAGGAAAGAGGGAGAGAGGGTGATACCGGAAAGAAGGAAAAAGATGGTGTGATACAGGAAGGAGAGGGGAAGCAAAGGGTGATATAGGCATGGAGGGAGAGGGAAGGAAAGAGGGAGAGAGGATGATACAGGGAAGTAGAAAAAGAGAGGGAGTGATATAAGATGGAAAGAAGAAGCAGGTGTGATACAGGGATAGAGGGAGAGGGAAGGAAAAAGGGAGAGGGTGAAGGACGGAGAGAGGAAGTGATATTGCTAGGACGGGAGGGACAGAGGAGTTGGTATAGTGAGGGAGGGAGGAAGAAAGAGAGAGGGATATAGGGAAGGAGAAAGAAAGAGGGGGTGATATAAGAAGAGAGGAAGAAAGAAATGGTAATACAGTATATAGAGAGGCAGGGAGGGAGAAGGAAACAGGGGTGATACAGAGAGGGGTGATACAAAGAAGAGGTGATTTAGGGAGGGAGGGAGTTAGAGAGAAAAGGGTAGCAAAGGAGGGGACGAAGGGAAAAGAGGGAGAGAAGGATAGTGAGACAGGGAGGAAGAGAGGGAACAAGGAGAGGAAGAGAAAGGAAAAGAGAAGGATATAGTGATGAGGAAGAAAAAGGGGAGAAGGAGAGAAAGACAGAATGAAATGAAGAAAGTAAGAGAAAAATAGGGAAAGGAGTAAGGGAGGAAAGAAGGGAAAGGCAATAAGGACAGTAAGTAAGACACAGAGGAAAAGGGGACAAGGAGAGGGAAGGAGGAAGGGTTACAAAGTGGGCGGGCAGGAGGGGAGGTTGTTGGGGAAACAAGTAAGCAGGTGATCAAGCAAGAGGAAAAGAGTGAGAGACAAAGGGGAAGGGCAAGAAAATATGGGAGAAAGAGAGAGAGAGACAGCAGTAGAAGAGAAGTGGATAAATAATAAGAAGAAAAGAATAAATATATCAATCTATTAAAACAATGGCGTTGTTTATGATATACCTCACTGGAGCAAATCGGGCACTGATATTACAGAATGGACTCGTACAAAACACACACACATGTCTAGGTAGGCAAACAGATGAGTGCAGAGCAGCAACGTGCAGCACACGAGCGGGATGTGAGGCAGCAGGCGGCTCTCATGTCAGATAAAATCCCCCTGGGTTGGTTAAAGTACGTTGATCCAGCTTTGAGGCGCCACAGCGCCACAACACAAGCACCTCACATCTGAGTCAGAGATCAATCAGCGGCCCTGACACTACATCAGCCGAGGGCCACAGTGGGATGCATGCCAGGCCCAGTGTGGGGCCCACAGAGAGGACCCTCACATTGCACACTTTGATTACGACAAGTTGTGCAACTATGAATTCAACTTTGATAGAAAAACACATCACTAAGGTGACGAAATTAAGGAATTATATGAAGGGGAGAAGAAATACCTTCAAGACTTGCAAATTCCCTCTTTTCTGAAATGTAGATAAACTAAACAGAATCTCTCACTTTTCCCATTCAAACACACACACACACATACACACACACAATTACCCACTGGGCTTAGAGATATGAATCACTAAGACAGACGAGACAGACAAGGGTGCACATTATAGGAATAAATCAGCAGATACGTAATGAAGATGTAATGAGATATCCATCACTACACTTTTTTCCCCCTATCATTCAAACAAGAAAAAATGGAACAAAAAGAAGTAAATGCAATTAAGTCGACACAGATAAGAACATAATGCTAACTGAAATGTAAAACATTCTGAGCTTGAAGCCATTCATTACTTCCACTCATTACAAAGAGGAACGGTGATAAATAACAGTACAATCCCAGCTCAAATTAGATTTTAAAGTTTAACTTGCAAAAAGGAATCATTATTGCAGCTGACATCTGTCTTTACTCAGAGACCCTTGCCATTCACATTACAGAAATGATTAAATGCTTTTTTTCTCCTAAACTCTTCAACCAGTTTTCAATTTTCTTCAATTAAAGACCAAATGTTATTGTAACACTCAATCAAGATATCACACCTATTTCATCCTCATCCTCCTTTTATGGCTATTGGATTAGATTACACTACATTAACAATTATTCATAATAGATAGCAACTGCAACACCTATTTAAGTATCCGGCATAACAAGAACCTACAAGAAACAAAAAGAACTCCTCCCTTTGGGAGAGTAACTGCATTTGGCGTTGAGAAGAGGAAACACTCTCAGAAATCCTCTGCCAGTTCATTCACCCCTATTCACGGAGACGCTTGCAGGTCTTCACGGTCAGAAAACTCCTACCCTTGCTGACCTTCACTGTGTTTTCTCTCTCCTCTCTCTCTCTCTCTCTCTCTCCCTGTGTCTCTCTCTGGGACAGACCTGGGCTAGACTCCAGCTCTGGGACTCCAGCATGGTTGATTGGAGTTCTGCAGGTTAAACACATCAGACACCCGGTGCAGAGTGGCACAGCCCCAGCCCTCCACACCCGGACAGTAGCTGCTATGCCACTGCTGCCTCACACACACACTCTCTCTCTCTCTCTCTCTCTCTCTCATGCACACAAACAGTCACACATTCACTCTCCAAAGTGCACAGCCTGAAAATAGTGTGGAGAACTATTTTAGAGCTATTTTTTACAAACAGTCTTATTGTTTGTAGGACAGACAACACTCTAATGGTTTGAACAGGATACAGAATGAACCAATCAGTAAATATGTACACCCCAAACAGCACACAAATGAACTATATAATATATATATTGTAATATATTTTATTTACACTGTATCTATATTTGGTAAATTAGAAATTAGCAATCACTAGCAAGTTAGCAAACATTGCTACCATGCTAATTAGCTTGATGGCTTACATGACTCTTGTAATCTAGTTTTGCATTTGTATAAGCATTGTCTCAGTCACTGCCTATTTAATGATGTGATTTGTGTAGCTTCACTACAAAGTTCAACAATTTTGAAGCATTTGTGACATTTGCACAGCGAGAGACAAGATTTTGTCTGCACAATAACAGCAACGTTTAAAAAAGGACGTTCTGTGAAACTCTCCATGACTCAGCTGTTTAATTCTAGAGGTTTGCGATGTTTCTACACAACACTCCCTGCTTGGAATCAGTCAGACTCAACTACAGCTAAAAAAGCAGCTTGCAAATTTGATGGTAAACTCTGAATGTCTACAATTGTGACTGATGAAACATTAATAGAAACTTTCTGCAATTAATCTGAGTGGGTCAGCGGGCTGTGCTATATCTTCCAAAGCCAAACAATGTCTCTCCTCTCCCATAACCCCGGCCCTCCCTAAGGGCCCTGCCGGCTTTCTGCGAGCAGAAGCAGTGTTCACAGCCAGCGTGGAATTATCCATCATCGGAGCTGCTTGGACAGCCCGGCCCCGTAAAGATAAAGCATGGGGAGTAGCTCCGGACCCCTGGCCCGTCCCTCTGCCCCCTGCACGTGGGGCCTGTAGTGGGCCGGCTGCTGAGGCCCTGCCTTCGCCAACCTGGCCCAGGCGTGGGAAGGACCGGGCAGATGGATGGGCCGAAAGAAGGTGCAATTACCCCTTGGTGCCCCTGCTCCCCAGACTGCACCCTCACTTGGACCCCCTTCCCCATTCATCACGGATGTGCCATCGGTCATTCACACGCTCGATCCGCGGCCGCTCCGGCGGGAGCCACACTATCCATCATGTCTAACAGGTGAGTGGTGCAACAGCGAGGGACTCTCCCATTACAGAGCAGCCGAGCGTGGCCTTGCACACCCCGGCCAAGCACAGGGGGACTGAAGGAGAGATGGAGCCTTTGATTTGCTCACTTTATGGAAACATGCATTGAATGAGTCGTATTAAGTGTGAGTAGGTGTGGCAGCATGGCAAAGCTGTGGCTGGGAAGACATTGGCATTCGGAGATGCAACTGTTTCCTCTTACAGCTGCAGCGTTTATTGACTATTCTATGCACTGGCTATGAGAGAAAAAGAAACAGGAGCACCAGAAAAATGTCTTGCAGGGTTAAAACATTTATATTTTTCTGTCATTGGGATTTCTGTCCAACAAGACGTAAATACCTGACAATAGAGCTGGACAATATGACCTCAAATGAATGTCATGATTAACTGATCATTTTACCTTGATTTCGATTAACGAACATTTTTTTAAAGCTGGAATATTTCTTATGGGTGCATATCTTTGTGATCTTAAAATAATTGCGGGACACAGGCAGATGCGACAGAACACAAGCGTGTTTTTAACTAGGCAAAGTATTAACATAATTCTTTTTTAAAGGTCCTATGTTATGCAAAAAGTCACTTTTGCTGTTCTTTGGACATCCATTTGGGCCTGTACTGCCTGTACACACATTGTCAGTTTGATTAAAAAAAAATAGTTAATTGTGGTAGTATTAATTTACGAATGTCAGAAATCGTGTGCTTAAACGAGCCGTTTAGATTTCACCCGCACTTCTACTTCACAGACATATTTAATGGAGCTCATAGACCTATTTTAACTTGTTGAAAAAAATTATAATATGGGACCTTTAATAATAAAAATAACTGTCATGGGTAAGAATATGTCAATTAGACGTCTGAATACTGGCTATGATTAATTTTTGATTAATTGACCAGCCCTACCTGACACACATCACACACACACACACACATCACACACCTCACACACACTCCACAGAGCCAGGGATGGCCATATTCTCTTTCTCTCTCTCTCTCTCTCTCTCTCTCTCTCTCTCTATCACACACATACACACACTTATAAGGGTGTGCGATATAATCTCCTTTTGCTCATTCAGGGCACTTCCCCTGCACTTGAGCCAGTGAGTAGAGGAGAGCTCTCATCTGGAGGAGGTGACATTAAGCCGGTAGTGGGAGTGGAGAGGTAAGCACTCCGGAATCCGCACACTGGGCTTGGATCTAATTATCTCATCGTCACTGCTAAGCAGCCATCTACAGGGGGTTCGTCTGCGCAATTTGCCTTTTAATTTGTGTTAATTGCATGTTAATTATGTTGCAGCTAGCATGTGCTGCATCTGTCTCTTTCAGAGACCAGGTTTCCGAGGGCCGCTCTCCCCAGTTCCACAGACGAGGTGGAAAGTAATTAAAAGTACACCCCCGTTTTTTTCATGAGAGGGAGACTGATGGTTGCCAGGTCTCCCACCAAAGGAGGCCACAAGATGCTGACGCACAGGGTTTGACGTTTCTCACACTTCTTAAGCTCTTAACTTGAATGTTTGCGGATTTGGAGGAATTGCTTGGCAGAGGGTAAACACAGACCAAACAGACTGTGACCCGGCCTGCTCTCGTTGAGCCTGTCTACACACGGAATCCATTATGTACACCAACAGGGAGAATTAATAAGGAGCTAAACAGACAAGAATGTCTCTCTCTCTCTCTCTCTCTCTCTCTCTATTTGGGCTTCAAGGCAGATTCCAATGCAGTAGAGTGCCAAACCGAAGTAATAATACACCACTACGGACAACTTTTATGACCTGCTAAAAAAAGCTTCCCAAATCAGCGGTAAGTAGGTGCATTACCTCACTAAAGGTTTATGATTCCCCATTACCCCGATTGAAGTTTGGAACATAGTCTAACAAATTTTTACACAATGAGCTGCTGCCAAGAATGATTTGCTAAATGATTTACTGAATGACAAGAAGAATCTGCATTAAGGCTTTCTCTGTCCTGTCTAACGCAGCAGCTGCATCCTTTAAATATCCAAACTGAACTGACATGCTACATACTGTCACAAGCTCACTATATCTTAGTAAATCCATTTAACTTGGCATTTTAAGAGGTGCCTGATCTGATACACCATCATGGTGGTTTCTACAACAGATACTTATACTGTAGTGTTGCACAAACTAATCATAAGACAAAGTTCATCTAATCACCACTGTACAGCTTTTTAAAGATGGTGTTGTATTTGACTCTCAGGCAGATGACCGTCGCTGTGATACACATGCTGCTATACACATGCTGCTATACACATGCTGCTATACAGACTATTTCCTCCTCAAATGACTGTTGATACAATGCTGCAATAATAATTTTTGCACTGCCACCACTTATTTGCACAAATATCAAACATTGAATGTATAAACAGATAACTGTTATAACCTCTTGCACATCCAGTGTAAAAGTCAATTTCCACTTTGTAGGCAATACTGCATCCTAACTGTCTCTCTATCTACCTCCACCTCTATTTCTAATTCTAGGTTAAAGTTATATTTATTATTCCATGTCTAGTTTAAAATGTATATTTTGTACTCTATTTATATATAGTTTATTCCATGTGCCTTACTTGTTCTTTGTTCCCTATTTCCTACTGCACTGTTAAAACTGGAGCCACGTCGTCTTGTCTCTCTATGCATCTGTACAGTATATAGCAGAGGTGACAAAGTTTACTTGGACTTTGATGTTCCCTTTGCTCGACTAGGCCTACAGTGGCTCAACCCAACATCATCTTCCCTCTACAGCTACAGTGAGGGGGAAACACTGTCATGCATTCCCACTTAAAGCTAAGTATGGCTTCTCTGTGCTTCTCCTCCTTATGCCTATGGTCTCTCGATCTCTCCGTCTCTCTCTTTGTTTGTCTTTTTGTTTCCATCTATTTAGACCTTCTTTATTTAGACTTTCTTTAGAGGCCCTTTATGAGAAAATATCTATTTTTTTATTTTTATAATTTGCATTTGAGGGCGGCACGGTGGCACAGTGGTTAGAGCTGCTGCCTCACAGTGGTTAGAGCTGCTGCCCAGGTCGGCCGTAGGGCCTTTCTGCGTAGAGTTTGTGTGCTCTCCCTGTGTTTGTATGGGTTTCCTCCAGGCGCTCCAGCTTCCTCCCACAGTCCAAAAGCATACACTATAAGTTGACTGGCAAATCTAAATTGGCCCTGTAAGGTGTGACTGTGATGGTGATTGTGTGTGTGCCCTGCAGTGTGTTGGCGCCCACCCAGGGTTGGTCCCCACCTTGTGCCTGTAGTTCCTGGGATAGGTTGCGTCCACTCGCGACACCAGCTGGGATTAAGCAGTTTGGATAATGAACAAATGAACTTGTATTTGCAAATAATGAGCTACTGAGGTAAAGGTTATAGTTTAGGTTTTATGTTAGGACATTTTTGCTGGTAATACACGAGCTAACTGACTAAGCGTGTGTATGTGTTTATGTGGTTTGTAGGTGGCCGTGAAGACGTGATTTCCTGAGTTTTTTGCTTCTTTGGATATGTGAGGACTCTGTATTTCAGGATTATTGATTATTGATCGTAATGAAAAACAGACTTTACTTAACACTTAAAAACTGGTTGAAGTTAGGGTGAAGTGTAGCTGTAATACTGTTTAGAGCTATAAATAATAAAAATCAATGTATCTTACATAGTAAGACCTGACTCACACTTTCTCTCTGTGTTTTTGTCTATATGGGTGTATACGTGCATGTGCACATGTGTGTGGGTATGGTGGATGGGGGGCTCACACTCCTCCGCCTGCTGTTCAGTCGTTTCTCCAACATACTCATTCAGTGTTATCTGCAAATCACTTTCAAAGTGCTCGGCTCAGCACTTCCGCCCTTCCCACAGCCATGACAACCACATAATTGAAACTATCTGATTGGAAAACTGCCAAGCAGGTAGATTACATCCGATTAGGGTGAAACTGGTGCTTCACTTAACGGGATTAGACTGAGATGCTTTATTTTTTGCTCTTCTCCAGACACACACACACACACAAAATCTGTCTATCTCTGAAGAAAAGGCAGTCAAAGCCTCTTTGTCACCTGTGCCTGAGAAAAGGGCGAATGGTCTTCCGGGTTGTTGTAATAGATGCTGGAGTTGATTAGAGTGCAGCGGTAATCTGATGCAGGGCTTCACATGAGTAAAAAACGGGGGGTTGAGTGAGGCTGACAGGGCGAGTACGCCTACAGCACCATTAACATCAACAGTATTAGGTGAGTCTCAAATGACACATGATTGGGAAATTAATCAGAAAGAATTCCAGTTGATAGCACACTGCTGAATGATATTGATCACACCGAAGACTATAATGTGCCTTTACACAAATGTTGATTAAATGAGGCTTGAATTAGAGAGTGACTCTGTGTTTGGATAAGAGCATGACCAATACAAGATTTTAAACTGCCGATGCCGATTTTGATTTCAAAGAATTTTCAGAACAAAAATCCAATAATTATTTACTGACCAATATCTGTTTTTTTTTTCCAGAAACACAGTACAGTAGATTGTCCCTAAGATTTTCAGTCATACATTGTCAGTAAAACAGAACTCCAACAAAATATATTAAAGTTTTGATAAACACAATATACAAAAAAGCCAAACAGTAGTGTTGCCTTCTCATTTACAATCTACACAATGACAATGATTGTTTCATTCTCATTTTGACTTGACTATTATCCATTAAAAGCACAGATACCAATTTATCTGCACCCTGAAGTCACACCCTACAGATCTTTGGCATAAACCTAAGATTTTCCTTCCATTTGCAACAATTTCTTCTCTCCTCTCCTCTGATTTTTCTTCCTACCTTCGACCCCTAAAACTCTCGACATACTCCCCAAACAAGCTGAATTAGAAAACCCCCAAAGGCTGACTTTTTTTTATATATATCACAACTTTAATCTTGATTTTTTGGAGCCAAAATCCTCACCAGTCCCTTCATACTCCCTCCTGATTTGACAAAAAAGTTTTTTGTTCTCTTACTCTCTCCCCATTCCAATTCAAATGCCTCTCTCTCGCTTTCTCCCTCCCTCCTTCCCTCCCCCTCACTCTGAGACTTTCATGTGAGGTTGTCTGAACTCAGCCTGTCAGAGGGACTTCAGAAGTCTTGGTTTGGACAGCACAGAGGAGGCTCGTAGAGGGAGAACCAGAGCTTCCAAAAACAGGCCTTTATTAAATCTAATCACCGTCATGGAATTAGAAGTCAGCAAGCCGAAGACTGGCTCTGTTAGTCGGTGTAATAGCAAAAACTGCTGGTGGTCATAAGTGCTGATTTGGTGATGGCAGGTGATGCTGCATGTGGTGATGTGTGTGTGTGTGTGTGTGTGTGTGTGCATGCACTGATAAAAGGTCTTGGGGACCTGTAGGTTTTTTTAATCAAGCAAAGAAAAGACATAACACTCCCAAAGGAATTGAGTGTCACAAGCACCCTCACATATACACAGACACACACACACACACTTTTTACTGGATTGCATGTTGGAAGACTACAGTAAGTGCTCCACTGAAATGTCTTCTGAGTGGGAAACATTTTTCAGTCAAATATGAAACCGTCCCTTATAACTGTGGACCTGAAAGCAATATTACTCGTTTAATGTGGGAATGTGTGTGTCAGTCAAAAATGTAGGTGTCTGGCTGAATATATAGTTCATGAAGACATTTTGAGCTAAGGGCTTTATGCTTGAAATATGGAAAATCATTTTCTTCAACAAACGAACAAACACTTAAATTATATAAGAAGGAAAAATCACTTACAAAATATATTTTTGAAACCTGTCCCAGCAAGTAGCTTTCATCAATCTAAAGTAAAAGGAGACAACTATGCTGAGTATATATATATGGAAAAGTGTGACATGTAGCATTTTAGAGTTGATCCTGACACTAGGACCTAAACCCCAAGCAAAGGATGCATACTTTATGGATAGATCAGTAATATTAATGAAAAATAAAAAATATCACTTATTTTCATGGAAAACAGTGTTGGTCACGGCAGTGATTAATTATGTTATTTCAATTGATTGGAGACTCTACTAGTATTTGAAATCTTGGAATAAACCGAATGAGATGCAAATTTAGATTTTTTGCCTTTACTGAGTGAGATAGGCATGTGTTACTGTGTATAAGATAGAGGCTGTTGTACTCACCGGTACACTGCTGGTCCCTGTGATGGAGGGCGTGCTGCTGTCGGTGCCAGGCGGGTCGCTGTGCGTCTGTGTGGGTGTGTAGATGGTGAGGGCGGCTGCGTGTTCCGGCACCGGGCTGGGTCCCGTGTACTCCTGGCCGGGGTGGGCATACTCTCCAGGCAGCCCGTTCTGCGGCGGAGGTGGAGGGTACTGAGCTGGGGCATACGGCTGAGCCATGGCCTCTGGAGGGGCTGCTGCCTCCTGGTTACCCTACAGAGTGGAGTAAAGAGGGAGAGGGGGAGAAAGAGGGAGAGAATTTATCAATTTGAGTCTCGGGGTTTCATGTCACTCCGCATTCTGTGTAACCAAAACCAACAGTATGGCAATAACATCAGAGTATCATGGGCAATGAAAGATGACAGGAGCAATCATGATTCTGTCTGTCCGGACTCTAATATCACCTGATAAGAGAAAAACAGGCTCTAATTTCATGATCATAATGGCAGAATGCCCTGCAGAAAGCATCGCAGATGTGCCAGGATGAGAAGTGGGTACGCACAGCGAATAGCTGCAGGTCGTGAAGACGCAGCCCTGATCTTGATGAAAGAATGATGCACAGACACCAAACAGGCAGTGATGGAAACCCTCATAGTGGCAGCTCTACTGACAAAGACCAGACACCACAACCCACATCCGTCACCCATGAATAACACAGCTCATATTACAGCACGGTTTCCACGGTATGTAATACTTTCATGCTTTTTGCCGCTCTGAAGCTGTAAGGTGGCAGAACAGCTTTGTCTAAACCCTTCTGTTTGAACTCTAAGAGCACATTAGAGCTCAGTTTCATCACTACGAGCCACCAAACTTTATTTTGTACATCACTCAACAGATCAGAACGGCAGTAGTTAAGGGCTCTCTGGTGGTGTGCAATGTATGAAAGATCAATTAACTGATAAATTTTTTATTAGAGCCTTTGATTTAAATTACAGGTTTCTAATGCTAGCTTCTGTTTCATAGATCCCCAATTTCTTTTGACTAATTCTCTCTCTCTCTCTCTCTCTCTCTATGCCCCTTGCCTCCCTCCCTCCCTCCACATGTTGGAATTCAATAAGTATGTACTCCTTGATTTAGTCTGTGCGTGAGGAGATGTCTTCCCTCCCACCATCTCCCTTTCTCTTTTTGTATCAGCATGTAAATGGGAGCATTCTCTCTTTGGTCTCCTTCATTTCTCTCTGCTGAAGTGGATGTAAATGAGACTCTCTCTGTGGCGCTCATTTATTTTAAGTCACAGAGGTGCACACTGTTTTCTCATCTTATCTCAGAACATTAGGAGATACAAGTGGCTCATTTCTCTCTCTTTGTCTGGCGTCTGTTCTGGAGAATGTGCCTTATTTTATCTGGTCACGTCCTTAACTGTAGGAGTGAGCATTTATGTTAGCAGATGAAGGAAATCTCTCTGTGTTCTGAGGGTGTATGTGTCAGGGGTGTGTGTCAGTAGTTTAATTGAAAATTAAGGGAAATACATTTAAAAGTGTAAATAGATAACAGCACCAGCAAAAACACAGAAAAAAAAGATTTTTGTGGTTGCTAAGATTAAGTTGAGTATGCAGTATGTAAGTATGTGTATATGCATATTTACTGTGCTTATTACATAAACTTATTATTTGTATTTTTTTGTGTGCAGATGCACGCTATATGTCGGACTACTGGAGCCTACAAACACTCATAAACCAATGTGTGTGTGTGTGTGTGTGTGATCATCTGTCTATTTGTCTATGTGTGTTGACAGATGAGGGCTGCAATCCAGGGCAGAACGCTGTTGTCAGCACAGGGGCAGCAGGGTCATCACTACACATGTTGTCTGCGAGTCTGCCTTCACCTCACAGGCATATCAAAGCTCTTCGCCTACTGGGACACATATCAGGTTATTAATCTAATACAAATAGGTGGATACTGGAGCTTGACCTCTGCTCTGCTGATGGCAAAGATGGGCAATAACACGGGCATATAACCCGGCACTGATACATCGCTTCAATAAGCCAGGGGCGCTGCTAATTAATTAACCTCATTGACGAGCTAAAAATGCCAGGCAGGCTTTTTGAATCACCACTGGTCACAAACTATTCCCGACTGGAGCACAACAATTAACAGGTACAGTGGACAGATGGTAAAAGAATACATCCCAAAATAGCCCCATACATTACTCACTACATCACTGGAGAGATTATAGAGCTGAAATCCAGCACAATGACTGCAAGAGACCTCATTCTCATTAAGAGATAATGGGTAATGAAAAAAAAAGTGTTAAAGGGAAACTCGGCAGAATTTTATCTTCTTTCCGCCCCGTTTTTCCGTCCAGTAGCCATTACGTAGAGCAGTCAGAGAGAAAGCCGATGGAAACAGAGAGGCCCATTCCCCCCATCTCCCCCTTTTGCTTGATTGTTATTAACCTTTTTTTCACTGACTAAGCAGCATTAAGCAGCAGCAGCAGTGGGCTGCAGCAATGGGCTGGAGAGGGCTGCTGTTTAATAGGAGTGGGGAGAATTGCATTAATGTAAATGTAGTGGAAACAATGAGAGGCCTGGCCATTGACATGTTGGCAAACAAATGAGACTGTCCTCTCAATTAGGGGCAATGCTCCATTATCCAAATGAAAAACGCACCCGGCCGTGACTGACCGCACGATGGACAGGCGTGGAGAAAAAGAGAGAGAGAGAGGCAACGCGAGGGAAAAGAGAGTAAAAGAGAAAGTGTGTGCAAGAGAAATGGAAAGACATTGGGACTGAGGTCAGAAAGGGAAGCAAAGACATTACTCTTCATCCCTTCAACCCCCCTTCTTCAGGTTTTTGGCCCTGACCCTCAAACACAGCCCTACACCATATGAATGACGTTATGAAGCAAACAAAGAATTTTTGTATCTGTGTTGTATGCTATGAAGCTGTGTTTACGTCGCTATTATGTCCCAGTTGGAGCCAATCTGAGGTGTCAAACCCCTGAATTTTGACATAACCTTTGCACGGATCTTCTATTGATTGCTTGTGCAAGCATGCTAGGCTCTGTCTACGTGCCCATCCATCCATCTATCTTCTCCCTTTTTTCTGTCTTGTCCCTCCTCCCTTTTTTCATGTTGAACCTCCAATGCTGCCTTTCACTCACTCTGTGGTGGTGTCACAGAGAGAAAAAGAGCCCATAGCCTGAGGAAGGTATTGTAATTCACTGAAACATTGAGCAGTATTGATGCACTTCCCTGCCTCAAAGTGCCAGTAGGGGTGAGGGCTGTCCAGGCGGTCTGAAAAACAGCGCATAAAGATGGGCAGAAAGGGCGGGAGCGAGGCTCAGTCAGGATTCAGCAAGGAGGGGGTGGGTAGGGGGGTGGGGTGTGCAGAGGAGTTCACGCACCCAATAAAGTCTGCAGAATATGTCTGCTGCTCAACATTACGTTATTATTGCTCCGTGTGTTGACTCCATCCCATGAAATATTCAGAGAGGTAAATGGAGGCACAAGCAGCACTTTCCGAAGCCAAGGTAGGCGCAAGAGAGCCGCTTCCTTTGCATCAGGTGGGCCATGAACTGCCTGACACACTGCAACATGCCTTCACATTTTCCTCTATTTTTTTCCTGGCCACTCCTGCACCTGCAAACCTTGTAATGTACTCATTCTTCTCCAACAGCAGCTGTGCTGCGAGCGGTAGGCTCCATTTCTACTGAGCTGACCTCCGATTTTCCATTTACTCTCATTCCATTTGTTTTTCAGAAGGTTAAAAGAGAGTGACCTGAGAAAGCTGATGCCTGATTACTTCCCATTAGTCCAGCATGTGGTCAGTGAGAGCCTGTGTAGTGCCCTGAACCTATAACTCCACCACGCAGAGTACAGGCACGGGAATGGAATGCAATGGACCTGTCCATCATATCGGTGGATGCAGGGTGGCCACTCTGTGATGTGGGTTTGTAGGGGAGTGCATCGATGAGAGGGGAGAATAATGAGAGAGGAGGGTCGCTGTGACTCGCTTGAAGTAATCTCTCCTCAAGTGTCTCTGAATGCGTGGCAAAGGCCACCTCAGTCTTCAGAACTGTGGCGCTGTTTCAAACCATGGTGCTGAAATGAATTCAGGACCACGGACAGTTCCACAGGGCCCACATCCCACAGGGCCGCAGAGCAATAATCATACTCAGCTGCTGCCTCCATGGATCATCTATTTACTACTTTACTTACAGTACAACAACAAATCCAAGCTCTAGCACCTGTCTCCACACTCTTAGAAAAGATGTGTTAAAATGGACACAAATTGTATCAAATTCTTACACATTAAAGGGTGAGTTTTGGGGAACTTTTTTGTGTTCATTTTAACACATTCACTGTGTTAATGCTTTTAACACTGGAAAAGCATCAAAAAAGGTAGCACAAAGAAGCGTAAACATGTATAATATTAACACATGTGCTGCCCTTGGTTACACATATTGTGTTGAATGCTGTGAACAAATGCACATACTGTATTACAAAATTACATATAACTATGTGTAAAAGAACTGACTTTTTCCAAAACAATTTTATTAAACATTAACACAAAATGTGTAAACTAAAGGGCTACTCATGATTTGTGTAATTTTTCTACACAATCGTTCTAAGAGTGTATGTTTGTGTGTTGGGTGTGTCCATATAATCACAGTTTCTTTCAGAACAAAATATACTGCATTTTTTTTGCACTGATTTAGCGGATTTTGTAATAGGATTTTGATGTCTTTACATAATTTGAAAAACAAATAGGTTAAAATTTGATTTGATATATTATATATATTTTGCTATATAGAATTATAGGAGTACTTAGCAGGGAATACATCTAGACAAAAAAGAAAAAAAGCTACAAAATAACACCATCAGCTTTAATCAGATTCCTCAACTACAAGTAAATTGTGTGATTTCTTTTGTAGATTAGCTATGGAAATGAGAACCAGCTAATTTTCCTTTTGCATCAAACATAGTTGAAGTGTTTGTTTTAATTTGTCTTATGTGCAAGTCTTGTATGTGACTACTGCACAGACAAAAATTGTGATGGCAATGCTGAAATAATGTATTGCACAGCCCTTATACATATATATATATATATATATATATATATATATATATTATATATATATATATAAATATATATACATACAAATATATATATATATATATATATATATATATATATATATATATATATAATATATATATACATTTGTATGTATATATATATATATATATATATATATATATATGCGTGTGTTGGGGGAAATAAACAGATAAGTCAGTAAACTATTTAAAAAAACAACTACAGATTGATGTGGTTTGAAATCGGAGCTAAATATATTCTCTCTATACACTGCATCTCACCTTTCATCTAATAAACTGAGATTGAGCCAGCCCAGAGCTCCCTGAGCTAAATAAAACACCACATGAAGCTGAGTAAAGCATTGGTGGAGAAAATCTTGCTTAGAGGTTTTTTCTTCTGATGAACCTAAATCAGCAACTGAAATTTAATACAGCTCTCAATTGCTTCAGTTTTAATTCACTTAGCACCCTTTCCACATAGTTTCTGCACAAGCAGCCACTGACAGTTTATAAATGTGAAAGGGAGCTGGCCAAAGAGAAAGAGAGCGAGAGCGAGAGAGCGAGATGAAAGAGGGAGGAGAAAGAGAGGATCTCCATCACAGTGACTGAAGTCATGCCACAGTAAAAACATCCCCAGATCCTTGTCGACAAATTGCGTTGGTAAATGATTTCTCCGATGAGCTAAATCATATTATCTGTCCCTCCCTCTCCCTCCCCCATCTATCGGTTACAGCAGGGCCAAGTGGCCCAGTGAATGCACAGCAAATGAGTTTATTTCCCTTAAGATGGAACTAGAGAGGAGCTGAGACATTCATGCTAACATTTAACCCCCTCACAGAAGAGGCTTCCAGAATCTTCAGGTTTAACCGTAGTCAGGGCAGACATTATGGGTACCTCTGGCTCTGCAATCTCAAATAATTTGCTTTTGCTGAAAACAAATACAATTGACTCCAAGCTGAGACTGGCTGATCCCTGACTGTGATTTCAAAGAATCCCAGTGATTGTGTTACGTGACACTGTCTCTTTGGGATGATCAGATCATACAGGCCTTTTAGACAAAGACAGATGGAAAGTAAGCTGAAATCACAAGCAGTCAAGTGTGAATATGCACAATGTGGCATGTCCAGTTTGAGGTGTTTTTGGAGTGAATTTGACAGTCGTGTAAGTGACAGTCACAGAGCCAGTGATGATATAAACTCGAGAATACAACATTAACCTGACCATATCAGGGCCTAAACATTCAGATCTGACAGATCTAATCTTTCTCACACACGCACAACACATCTTGTTATGTTTGTAAGTGAATTATGACACTCTCAATTCTGTATCTACACCTAAAGCTAACCACTTTAAGATAGTCAAATAAAACTTATATAAAAGCTACCAAACTTATCTTTTAGGGGACAGTAAGGTCCTCACAACTGTGTTAAAAACCTGACACCCACACACACTTCACTTGACAGGTTTTGGTAGAAGGAACAAATTACATCCAGTGAGAATTAAAAATATAATATGTTTAATTAATTTGAATTTAACTAGGGGCGAGGTCTCATACCCTGTACTGTTTACAACACGAGAAAGGGTCCCTGTGTAGCAATTTAATGACTCCACACACACAAGCACACACACACACAGACACACTCTCTCTCTCTCTCTCTCTCTCTCTCATATTCAGACAGCTAAACATGCCATCCTAGCAATCTTGTCTCTATGCCAGAACTGTGTGTTGGGCGGGATGAACTTGGTTATTTGGAGTAGAGGGTTAGGGAGGGAGGCTCCTCTGGGTGCATATATGTGTGTGTGTGTGTTTGTGTGTGTGTGGGGAGGGAGAGGTGCGGTCTGGGCCAGCCGTTATCGATCCTCTCTCCGCGGAGTGCTTCCATAGCCGCGGGCCGTGCGCCACGCCTCCAGACTGATTACTGAGAAGCACTCTGCTGGCGCAAATTGGATTGAAAACCCCCTCCCAACCGTACTTAGGAAATCATTTCCAAGGCTCGAGCTCCCTCTCCTTTCCAGCAGCCAAGCTGAGGGCCCTTCCCATGCCCCTAAGCACTGCGTGGGCAGAAAGTGTGTGTGTGCTGAGAGTGAGGGACATGACCCATTCCCTATAGGATAGACTCTCCCTTTAATACAAAGACACGCCAGAGTCATGCGTGACATGAGCTTGTGTGGAGAGCTGGGTATTATCAAGAAATTCCTAAATTGATTGAATATAAAATTCACAAAAGGTCATATTGATTCAATTGCAATTCAATATTGATTCAATTAGTGTGTTATGGCACAGTTTTGCTTTAGGGTAAGATGGTTGTGTTTTATATTAATATATGCTGCGTCTCATTCTGATAATCCACAAAAACATAGTGTTTAACACTTCATTTTTGTGATCTCTGCCATTATATGTATTGATTCATGTAATATAACAATCCATTTAATTTACACTACTGACCTAACTGTGACATGTAAACTATATACTAAAGCCAAAAATGATAGATGTTTATCACAGGATACCATATGGGCAAAGATAATGAAGTGAGCTGTATTTCACTCGTAAGTCAACTTCTGTATTTGTTGCGATAAATACATACTGTATTTCCAGAACGAACGGTTATTATTATGCCATAATTTAGTCCTGCATGTGTTCCAGTGTTCATTAAGACAATTTCATTTTTTGCATGAAAGAGAGAGATTATTTGTCATTGTGAACACACCACATCACGGCACACAGTGCACCACAATGAAATGTGACAGTAATCCTGGAGCAAGGTACCGTCTCCAAGCACTGCTACCTGGCACTGCCTGTGTCAGCTGCCCACTGCTCCTTTATGGATGGGTCAAATGCAGAGCTCACATTTTGTTACGGTGCACTGTGTGCTGTGCTGTGTTCACAATGACAAATAATCACTCATGTTCACTTTCAAGTGAGAAGTGCTCAAGTTCAGTGTGAGAGACACCTGCAGGATCAGATACTCCTTCCACTTCCACATTCGTACATTAAGCTAAAATTTTAAACTCAATCTCAGATTCTTGTGAATCAATATATGCCATAGTTCAAATAAAAAATGAACTGAATGAGAAGTAACTGAAAGTGAGTGAATTGGATTAAAACTCAACTTTACTCACTGTCAATGCAGTTTGCAGTTTCATTCTAATACATTTCTGCAGACATGCATTCCCTATCAAACTTGGGATTGTGTGTATGAGTGTGAAAGTGTGTAAAAATGTAAGCTTCACTGGAGTCACACATAACACTATGACAGGACAGGCGTATCAAGGGTAAAATTTAGCAACATGGCATTGCCACAGCCACCGTGGACTCAAACCGAGGCAACAGTGACAGCAGTGTTATGCCAGTGTTTCTCCTGATGACAAAACTCTCTCCAGTGGCAGGATTTGTTTGAGTGATTTTCCTCACAGATGGAAAAGAGGGTTGCAGCTATTCACCGGCCTGCACTGAAGAGCTGAAGAGAGGATGAGGAGGGCAGGAGAAGGAGAGAATGAAGCAGGAAACTATTCCTTTGTGAGTCTCACTCCCTGCACATCATGTGACTGTAGCAACTGTAGCACAGGGCATCAGAGGTCAATAAATCCCTCTCTTTCAAACTTTTAAACACACACAAATGAACTATTTTGAAGCACTTCTATTGAATCTCCAAACACCTTGCTGTAAATAATACTACAGCCACATCTAAACCTAACCTTAATCTCATTAACCAAAGCACCAAAAGTCCTCACAAAGCAAACAGGAGACAAACAGGTCCGTAGAAATAGCTGAAACATTGTGAGCATGCACACACACACACACACACTCTCTCACACACACACGTCTCTGTATTACTATCTTTGTGAGGTCTTTCCATAGGCTCCCATAATGACTAGATGTACATAATTTTACACCCACACCTAATCCTCACCCTAACCTTAACCTCAGTAACCAAAATCACATCTTTTACCTCTTTTAGTTTCTCTCATAAAACAAGCACATTTTCTATAAAGTCAATTTTCCTCATGGGGACCTCTCAAATGCCCCACAAAACCCCAAAAACAGATAAAAGTGATTTTAGGGGACAAAAATGTCCCCACAATGCAATAAATATATGGACACACACACACACACATCCTCCTCCTCTCTCCCTCCCATTAGGATCTCCATCTCCCAGTGTGAGGCTCTATGGTGCTGTGTAGGAGGGAGGATCTGTTTCTTCTCAGATATGTAGACTCAAAACATTAAAAAGAGTAATATCTCCTGCACCGCCCTTCTCTCCGACTCCCTCCTTCTAACCCCGCATGTGCGCTGTGAGAGTTTGTCAGTGCCCTCTAAGGCCCACAGCACATCTCTCAACACCTCCCAAAGCCTTCCTGAGTGTGTGTGAGTGTGTGTGCATGTGTAAAACTGAGGGAGGGCAAACATCTCAAAAGCTGTAAACAACCATAACACACTGGGCTTCCTCCTACTTGAGAGAGTGCAAAGTACAAGATAAACAAGACATTTTATATTCTTTAAAACCCCACAAGAGCAAAAGAAAGTTGCGGAGACGAAATTAAAAAGGAACATAAAGTGGCATATATCTGCTGACATTTGGGAGGAGTAGTCCAACGTGTTTTGAAAGCTAAGCACCACCATCACAACATATGATCATACAGACACATGTGAATACACACACACACACACACTAAACCCCCAGCATCCCCAACCGCCCCAACCCTCCATCACATACATCGGTGTCGAGTGAGTTCAGAGCAGAAGACATAAACAGAAATGGATGCGGCTCTTTCCTCATGGTTAATATTGATGCTGAGTTTCGAACTTCAGACAGTGGGAGAAACCAGAGGGATAATTTCCCAAAACACAGCAGACATTTAGCCAGTAAACAAAAATATCGTACGTCTAGCCGGATCCATTTTAATTAGACAAATCACACCATTTCCCCCTTCCCAGCTTAATCCTCCTCACTCCTCCCTCCATTCTCCCTCGCCAAAACGTTACAGCTTCTGCTAATAACAACTTCACCATTCTTCCAGCCCATCACCGAGCAACTAATGGACTCCCATTAGCTAAAGCTGACTTGCCTTGTCTTCTCCTGTTTGACTGCACAACAATATAAGTGTGTACATTAATGGCTGCCAAATCTCGTCTCTCTGTAGGAATGAATGAATGAATGAATGAATGTGTAAGAACACAAAAAAGCCAGGGGTTGCAGAGCGCCCTCAAGTGGAAAAACAATGAAAACAGCCTATTAACGTAATAGTCATTATCATTTATAATTTATAATCACAAATCATTATGAACACTGAGATTGATTTATCTGCAGTTGTTTCATTTACTGTCAGCAATTTATCGGTTGACCATTCATGAATTTTAAAGTGAATTAAATTAAGTGAGTAATTATTTGCCTTTGTGAACATGCCACAGCACACAGAGCACCCCAACAAAATGTGACCTCTGCATTTCACCAATGGGCATCTGATGTGCAGCACCCGTGGAGTAGTGCTTGGGGACAGTATCTTGCTTGTGAGTACCTCAGTGGTACTTTTACCGGTCCAGGACTTGAACCAGTGACCATTTGATCCCAGGGTGTCCTCCCTAACTGTTACACTATCAAATGTCACTAAATATCAATTTCAAGTCAGAGTAGGTATAATGTGATCACACTGTTCTGTACAAAATGTGCATTGTTAGAGAGACTGAGCTGTAAGAGGCAGCTGAGAGTATGCACAACACAAGTTTCTCCCATGACTCTCGCTGGACACTTGCAATAACCAAAACAGCAAACTTGATTAATCTTTTCATACACTAACACATGTTAATGTGTTCCTGAAAGCAGTGTAAAACAATTACAGTGCAGGGAAATTACAGTTAACTACATTAACCATGCCATTAGTCCAAGTTGTCATTTCCAAACAAATATAAGCAAATCAGTACACTTTTCTGCACAACAGAAACCATGTTGTCATTGCTTGCACATCACTTTTGATTGCTAAAGGATTTTTGCAAAACACTAGTCACAGTGATCATTTGGTAACATCAAAATCACATCAGAGTGTCTGGTTAAGCAATTCACTTCAAAATAGCGGCAGCTGCTAAATTCCATCCCAAAACACTACTGAACTTGGGCCAAACTTGCAAATGGTTGCACTACTTGCTGCAAATCTAACTCTCAACCACTCAAAAGTTGCTAACACGGTATAAAAGTAGCAATAAAGTGGTGTAATTTTTTACACACAATGAAACAAGACTGGAGAGGACATGGACATAGATGTGGAAGAGGAAACAGTGAGCAAGGTCAAAAACAGAGGTCAGCCATAAAATTACAGCCACTGTCATTAACCATGTTCATGGTCATGTGTTGCATCAATTATTCAAACATTCAAGAGGGAAAATAGTCCTGTAATGTTCACTTGCTGTAATTCAAATGTAAACCACAGTTCTTGCAGTTATCAGATGTATACTTACTGCAGTATTCTACATTACATATCTGTCTTTATAGACTCTAAAGAAGACCTGCAGCTGGCGGTAGTGGCCGCTGTTCACTGCAGACCATGAAGCAGTGATTGTTCAGATGGTGCTGGGGAACAATACACTCAGTTTACAGGAAATACAGACTGCTGTAACTGCAGACCACACAACATATCACAACATTCAGTCACTTTATCAACTGAGATATCAATATGTACGGGTAAAAACTCCCTATATGAGTTGTCCACTATACGTTTAGTGTAACTCTGTGCATCACTCGGTATATCAGAGACTAGTCCTGTTGGATACATCCCAACAGTTGGACATTACAAATCTGGAAAGTTTATTTTATTCCTTGATGAGCTTTACAGAGCACTTCTGGAGTCTGAAGGAAGAGACAATGCCACGGAAGAGATCATGCAGAGTAAATCACATGCCTTTTTTATATCACAGGACAATTTGTTTTCTTGATTTTTGCATCTTCATACACTCCCAATAAAACCACTTTACCTTCACAGAAGCTGTGTTTTTGTATTTTGTTGCTCCCTCTGTGTGTGTACTGATTTTACTGCAGTGAGTGAGTATTTTGTCTGAAAGTGATCACTGATTGCTTGTATGTGTCTCCTGTTTGACTGATGTGTGTTACTGGTTGAGTGAGTTATGCAATTTTGCAATAGCTATTTAGTGTTTTGACTCACGTAGAGGGTTTTGCAGGGAAAATGGGGAGTTCTGCCAAATTTGTTAGTGTTCTGCAGGCTGCATTGGCTGTTTTGAGAATGTGGTTATTGTTTTGAAAAAAGTAGTTAAGCGCCTGAGAAAAACTGTAATACAAAGAAATTGCAGTGCATGCATGTGGATTGGGTGTTTATGCTGAGTAAATTTTTCATTATACTTTGTGAAATATGAAAAATGAACATTATTTCATGGTCGATGATGTAGAGTGGGGTACGGTAATGTGGAGTGGAACATAAAGAAGGTCTATTACATGCATGAGGAAAATGCTGATCTTTGCTGCATAGGTAAAACTGTATGTAGGTTACGACTTTTTGCAGTGTAAGAACTTGTACATATGTAGCCAGCCATGTGATCAGCTCTGAACAAGTCATCTATTTCCAACGGACAGTTGGAAGTGTAACAGTGAGGGAGTTCATCCCATGATCAAAAGGTCGCCGGTTTGAGTCTCGGACCGTTAAAGGTAAGACTGACATACTCATAAGCAAAGTATCGCCCCCAAGCACTGCACCCCGGGTCCCAGCTACCCACTGCTCCTTCACAGATGTGTCAATTGCAGAGCTCACATTTTGTTGTGGTTCACTGTGAATTGTGCTGTGCTGTGTTCACAATGACAAATAATCACTCACTCACTCAATTAATATAGAAAATGAAAATAAATTTCTTTTCTTAAAACTTTAAATACACACCGGAGTTCATACTGCAGTACAAAATGGGCAGGAAAGAACAAGGCCAGCTGGGTGCGAACGTGGCCCAGCCCTCCTCTCTGACCTACTGTTCCTGGGCTCTACCTGAGCACCTTCATAATTCCCTCCTGTCTCATTCGCTTTGTCCCCTGACAACAGTTTTTAATAACTTTTATTAATTAGGGCTGTCCAATGGCCTGTCAGGGGGAATATTATTTTATTCAGGGACCATTAGGCTGTCCTGTTACTCCGGTGAAAAGAGAGTGAGAGAGGAGGAAAAATAAAGTGAGAGCGAGAGAGCCAAACAGAAGAGAGAAAGAAGGAGAGAGTGGGAGAGAAGGAAAAGAAAGTTTGTGTGTGTGTGTGTGTGTGTGTGAGAGAGAGAGAAAGAGAGATAGAGAGAGAGTGAGAGAGCGAGAGAGAGAGACAGAGAGAGAGCGAGAGAGAGAGAGAGAGAGAGAGATAGAGAGAGGGGGGGGGGAGGAAATAAAAAATAAAAAGTGAGAGAGAGAGAGAGAGAGAGAGAGAGAAATAGTGAAAAAGAGTAGAGTGTAAAAGAGAGATTAGCACACACACACAAGCCTGCAAATATGCATGCATAGACACACACACAGAGTCAGTACATTATTAGACCCTGGAAAATATTACATTTACTTTCCAAATACCGTGTGCATTAACACAAACATAAAACCAAGTACTTATACCCTCTGATACATACTGAGCACCATCTACTACAATGATTAAAGACTTGAAGAGAGTAATTAAAGCATGTACATGTCCTCCAAAATACACACCATCTGGCTGAGGTATTATAACTAATCTCCTGCTGAATCACCTGAACATTTTCCATTCGATCTTAATGGGCTGAGAACGTGTGTATTTTTCCTCTTTTAGCCAAGTTTCCGTTCGCACAGCTTTGGCCATCACCCGCATGTGAGCAAATGGAGTTTCTGGCCAACATGCGTGCGATTGTCATTGTAATTAATCAAGTTCAGTTGGGGTCAGAGCTCTGCTGGAGCAGGACTGATCGAGACAGCATTAGAAGGAAAGCAGATGTAATTCCCAGCTCCCTGGAAATGGATATATAGCTGGCCACAGATATTACAAAACACATCAATATCTCCTGACAAAGTGGATCTGACAGTCTTATAGGCCTGACTGATACACACCGCACCAAAGTGTATAAGGAAACTCTCCAGAGAGCTCCGTGTTTAAGTGCTACCTACGGTGGGAGTCATAGAAATGGAAAAAGTTCACAATGATGGACAAATCGGACTTGAAGTTCATTGTTTACCTCGGTGTTGAACGAACGATATTGGAAATATTTGTCTGGAAGCCAACAACGCGCTCCGCCTTTAACCGACTTCCACCACGCTGGAACAATGGATTTAAAATGTAATGAGATATCATATCAATAGATGTGTGATGCAAAGTCAGAAAGTCTGGTGCAAAGCTCTCGCAGAATAAGACTGTAGTGAGAACGAAACAAACCCGAGCACGTATCAGCAGCTTCAGTTCTCACTCGTCTCGGCCCACGATGTACCGACTAAAACGCAGAGGAATCTAATTTAACAGTCGAGTGAGCAGCAATCATCCGACGCTCGCCGTCCCAGACACATGCATATACACACACGCACATCCACATGAGCATGCACATGCACAAAACACCCCCACTCACCCCTGTATACACACACCCACACACACACACACACACACACACACACACACACACACATACACAGACACACATGTGCTGTGACCAGACAGTGAAACATGAGGTGGCAACCTACTTATAGCTCCAGAGTAGAACCTGGATGCACCTCTGAGAGGGAGAGATTGATAAAAACTTGAGGCAGGAGGAAAAACTTCAAAAGAAGCCTCATTTAAAAGCAAGTAAGAGTGGAGAGAACAAGATAAGAGATAGAGAGCAAACGGATCACAGAGAGGATGAGGGATGGAGAAAAGAGAAGAAGTGAGAGAATGAGAAGGAGAGAGAGAGAGAGAGTGAGGTAGAGGAGGATAAGCAGAGCGTGAGACAGAGCTGTTTGTGATTCTGGCTGAGTGAAGAGTCACGACTCCCTCTGGACCTGCTACATGATATTCACTAACCCCGCTAACAATGGCTAACATATGTAAATTAGCACAGTGCCGTGTCCAATCAGAACGCATCACAAAGCTGCGGCCACACCCACCCGGGCAGGGAGCACCACTGCATACATTATGATTCCTGCAGTTAATTCTTTAATTCAGTCAGTTCTCTTTTTTTCTTTCTTTTCTCCTTCTTTCATTCGTCCTTCCTTCTATCCTTTCTCCTTTTTGCCATACCTTCTTACCATCTTTCTTCTGCCTGTCAATTTTCTTATCTTTTTTCCTTTCTTTTCTTTTTTCCTTTGTTCTTTCTTTTCCTCCTTCAGTCCTGTTTCTTTCGTACCTTATTTCAGCTGTTTCTTTATTCTGTTTGTGTCTCTGTGATTTTCTTTGTTTTTCCACTCATTTTTCTTTCTTTCATTTTTTCTTGAGCATGCAAAAAAAAAAAAAAATCTACCATATTCTGGTTGAAATCATCCATTCATTTAAATTATAGAAATTTCTCACAGTGAAACGCGAGGCTACTAAAAACTCATTTTCATATATTAAAAAATGTCTTTTGTTATCCTGCTTTTCATTCTCTGTCCCGAACACATAAGAAAGAAACACATGCTATCAATACTAATGATCCATGAATCTCATCTCAGTAATGAGAGGGGTGAATAACCGAAGCCACTGAAGAAAAACCTCTTACAAAAACAATCGTGGTGCATAAAGGATGAAGGGAACGGACAGATGAACAGAACAATGATGAGAGAAAGGCCTGTCTGGACAGCGAGTGTTGACAGACCGCCTGAGGAAGAGGAGGGCCTGACTTCAGCGCACATTCGTCTCTGAGAAACGAGGGAGAACGGTCCGGAGGCTGGGCATAAGGATCAATGCATTGACGGGAGTGTGTCAGACAGGGCTGATGGACTGCTGTGGTGGGTGATGGGTAAAAAACACTGCATATGGTTAACCGAGAGCAGGGATATTTCAATAGTGAGTTCTGGTTCTTATTCTGGGGGCGCTTCTGCGGCCCTTTTAGAGCTTGTTATCCATGCTAGGTTTCAGCTTCAGTGGAGGCATTACATCTTGACGTATTTTTTGTTTTTGCATTCTGCTGAAGCATTACTTTCAAATGAGAGTGTGAGTGAGCTGCAGGTAAGAGAGGGCACCCCCTGCGGAACTGGTGAGCTTCAAGTTATGAAGACTGGAAGGCGGCTCTTCGTCTGTTTATCTCTTCCCCTGAACTCTGCTGAGATGCCTTGGCGAGACTTTTTCTCCCCCTGAAGTTGAGCTTATAGCGCTGAGGAGAGTAAACACAAAAGTTTGCGCTCTGCCTATTAAAGGAGACTGAATGCACCAACGAGTGAAGCTCACCTTCCATAGGTTTACCATGAATATATGCTACGCCAGTGATGTCTGCTCTCTCATCCGCAACGGCGTGTGAAGTTTGCCCTTCAGTTTACCGTCTATAGGAGTGTGTGTGTGTGTGTGTGAAGTCTAGCTTATGCCAAAGATTGGGGACGAGAGTCTTAGAGCAACTTAGCCAGTGAGTTTTTCCCCCCCTCTGTTTAATGAAACCCATGTGTGAACTTCACTGTCTTTTTTCATGCTTCTGAGAACACAGAATGAATGCTGTTATTGACGATTACTGCTGAACTCCCTCTTCCCCCACTGCCTTTCCTAACACCTGATCGAAAGAAACGTGATTCCCAAGGATGGAGATTTCCCAGTATGGCCATGGCAAGATCTTTACTGGAGACAAAACGCTGAATTTTTCATGCTTTAATACTGTTTCGCTCTAAAGGAGACCTCACTGTGGAATAATAACAACAGTGTATTATTCATGGGGCCCTGGGTTACCCTTGAGAACACTTTTTCCTTTTTCTGGGTACACTAGGAGAGGACAGCGAGTGAGACGTCGGTTCATCTGTCCATCATTTAGCACACAGTCTTGGATTTTTGCAGAGCTAAGCAAACTCAAAATTTCTTGTCATAGAGCCCCTTATACCACATCAGCTACAGAAAAAGTATCACACACTTCCTGAAAAAGTTTCACTCTCAGGACAATGACAGATTAAGATAAGTTAGTCTAATTTTTACTGTATCCTATGTAATTCCTAGGAGAGAATATAAAACAATATTCACTTCTAAAGAAATCTTTACTACAGGGGAAAAAAATAACAACAATGAATATATGAAGGTCCAATATTCAGCAATACCCAGGTTGGGGAGAGGCAGTGGGGGGAAGCTGATTGTTCTCTCTGAAACTCTTTTAATTAGCTCCAGCGGCCTGTTCCTGGTCTCGCTTAGCGGTTCCACCCAGATCCATGCTGATCAATGACGCAGCGGAGCCGAGCGCCTGGTGCAGGATGGGACCATGCAAACGCCAGGATTTAGGGCCTGCTGCCATTTCACAATCTCCGTATGATCAATTTATCCATGGCCTAATTTGATTTCCCTTAAAGCGGTTCGGTCTCTGTGGCGGAATGCTGGGGAATGGCATGTGAACGTGAGCAACTGTGCGAAGACGCCAAGACTTATGTGCGTATAAATGAACAAGTTCAAGTTTCAAGATAAAGGAAAGAAACAAGGAAAATGAGGGGCAAGTAAGCAGCAAGAAGGTAGAAGTGTTAAACTTAAAACGCATATTAAACAGATAGCTTTGTTCATGCCTGAACGATTCTCTTCCAAAAGTGCAATTTCAGAGATCCAAGCCATAGATTGATTTGGCTTTATTTATTTATTATATTACCAATTTTTCCACTTTTATGTCAGCCAGCATTTTTGTCCAGTGTTCCCTTTTAAAAACGTTAGTTTCACCTGCCTTCACGTTCACGATCCAGAACCTAGAAAGTAGACTCTATAATCTTGACACCCGATCTACAGTCCTGACTGTGCTGGTTAGCTGACACTTCTGAAAAAAAAAAATCAATAATTTCCTTGTTGAAAATGACATCAACATCACAGCGACTGACCGAATTACTTGTAAATTTCAGCGTTTACCATTCTCTATTTTTTTGCAGTAACTTATTAACGGTAGTGCAGTTCAGTGAGACGTAGGACATCTTTGAGAAACAAGCTTCTAAACAAGTGCGATATAAAGCAAAACTTGAGAGTTGCTTCTACGCAGACAGCTTCCTTTTGGCTGAAAAAAACGAACAACGCCCTCAGGCTGGCCAAGTGTCTTAGGTTGAGTGTGAAAATTTTACAGGCACGAAGGAAGGGGAAAAACTCCACTTTACACTGTCTTTGATTTTGAAGAAGGTGGGTTTTTTACTGATATCAAATTGAACGTGTTGTGAGACTGCAGCTACAACAGCCTTATCGGCACCGGCTCTGCTGTGAAAAGGCCGGGCTTGCAGCGAAAATCAGTGTTTTCCTTTCAGGCAGCGTATATAGATTACACTCGGTGAAGCAGGCTGCACACAGGAGGACTGTATTTTCTCATGACTGTGATTTCTGGAGGGGGCTTATCTACGTAGGCTGAGAGAGAGAGAGAGAATGGCGCTGCCTTTCCCCCCTGCCCTCCCCTGATCCAAAAACTAGGCTCCTCTTATCGATGCCCGCTGCTGAACATGAGCGCACGGCCGCTCCCAAGCACCTGCTACGCTCCTGCTTGGGTTAGTGATGCTAGGATTGTGGGACAGGGCCCGCAGGAACCCAAGATAAAAAGAGCGAGCAAAAAGAGAGAATGAGCAATGGGATCTCTTGTCTCAGAATTCATAGGACTTTGAATGCACGCAGTTGGCATTTGATTTGCCAGCGCTTTCCACATGATCTCATTTGCACCCAGCCCATAAAACCTCACTCTCACTTATAATAATTCAACTCTCTGGACACACACACTTCTCTTGTTCCACACAGAAACAAATCAAAACGTCCCGCTTCAGCCGTCTGCAACCAGCAAAACCCCTTTTCCTTTTTCTACAGACAAGCAAATTGTGGACTCTTTTGGTCTCATTTCTTCCTCCGTCCCATTTACCTGTCCCACCCCAGTCAATCACCCCCCCCCCCTCAGTCTCCGCCCCTGCCCCGTCCCCAAGCCGGAGTGGCAGCGCTGATGCGCTGGGACAGGTCTCCGCAGCATGCAGGGGTTGAAGGTCAGCTTTTAATTGAGTGAGCAGAGGAGATGGAGAGCAGCGAGGCCGTCTATCATTCGCTCAGCCGCTAATGGGAATTCACTCGTCGATCATGACGCTGGCGCCATTGCACAGGAGGCTTTTTTCATTTCCAAACACTAATATGGAGGTAACGCAGAGTTAAAAGAGAGAGGATAGATGGCTCAAACTTCCGGCGGCCCCTTTTTGACCATAGTCGGGTTAATGAGAAAAGGCCCGAGCAGGACGACCATCATGTCAGATGTTAATATCCTTAAAGGTCAAGCTAAGTTATAAAAGAGGGAAATATGCTTTGTTAAAGTTTTCTCCCCCCCCCACCCAATCTCACAATTTTTCCCCCCTCCCCGTCTTCCTTTTTTTGCTAACCTTGTCATATACTTGGAGAGCCTGAGTAACCTGCGAGGGGATTGGAGTTTATCTTTTCAAAATTATTGATCACAACAATAATACTCTATGAGCCAACACTTTTCATTTCGCGAGACACGTAGCAACGAAGACAAAGCCCACAAGCTTGCATTCGTTAGAGCAGTCAAATGTAGGATGCACTCTGGCCTGGTAGGGGGTGGTGGGGGTGGGCAGGGGGGTGTTTGTAAAATAAAACATGCTGGAGAGGAAAATGGTTGGTGCTCTAAAATCTGCATTAATTAAGTCGGGATATGACAAATTACTGGGTTAAAGCTCCACTTGCCAAACATAAGAGGAGATGGAAATTCATTCCCCTGCATCTCATTACATCCTTCATACGACGGAGTGCCTCTTTCAATCGAATTTGTATAGATTCTGGAAAGAGCCCTCTCTCCGTCATTACCCATTCCATCTTATGCTTAAATCTATACTGTGTTGAATTTTTTCGCCTGGTCTCAAAACAAGAGGCGTGCAGGAAGGAGGCTACACGGATAAGACCAGTTTTCATACATGTTAAACACGCCCTGCCTCTTCGTGAGGCCCGCTTAAGAGATTTTAAAGAGGCGAGAGGGAAATCAGGACGAGTAGATAAGGCGGAGTAATTTCTGTGGAGGAAAACAGATAAGGACGGAGGAGAGGAGGGCGAAGGGAAGAGAGAGAGAGAGATCAAGAGGGAATACGAGGGTGGGTGGGGGCCAGATAAGGTGTCTAGAGAGAGGGCAGATGAAGGGAGCAGCTGAGACGGGCTAAACGCTAGCTCCTGTCTGTAAGAAAGTACGGCGTTTGTGGTTCGATCCAGCCTTCCTCCGGCGCTAATGACTGTCAACATGGCGAGTGGGGCTGGTGAAGGGGGAGAAAATTACTGGCTGAAAAGCAATTGACTGATCCCCATCATTTCTCAGGAAAGCAGTGACCTGTGAATATTTCATTATGGGGGAAAGTCGTGCGGCTCATACTGATGGGGGGGGTTGAGGGGAAGTGGAAGAGTTCAGGGTGGCCGTGGTGGAGGGAGGGAAGAGAAGGAAGGAAGGAAGGAAAAAAGGAAGGAGGGAGGGAGGAGGGAGGAGAGAGGTGGGAGTAAAGCGCTGGCCTTATTTCCCTCCACCTCCTGTGCCCCTTCGCTGGCAGGTAAGGAACGGCGCTTGGGCCACGCTAAAGATGAGTGAGTTTCCTCCTATTTATAGCCCTATACGCACCAGAATATAAGACGGCTGCAAAATCGGAGTACAATGTCAGCAGCAAGCGATTACGACTGGCCTAAATTAGTGGAAATTTGGTGAGTAACAGTTATGGGATAAGAGTCTCGCAAAAGGTGCTTACACAGAAAGCTTCACTTTGTCTTAACTTCCGTGCTCGCCCTTTTTTAAAAGGACATTCTGTCCCAAAATGAATTTTTGCAGAAGTTCTGCACGATGCCTACAATACAAATCCAGATTTTCTTTTGCTTTGATCAGACAGATTTTTAACATTTTAAACTTCCATTGCCCAGGATATTTTTAGCTGGCCTCTTTTTTCTTTTTTATGCATAACAAAGGGCAGACAGAGTATATAATCATTTAAAGAAATTATTCAAATAATTCCCTCTAAAATGAATAGAATTTAAGATCAATTTTAATTTGTTCTATTTTGAATTCACTCATTTAATCCAATTAGCTTCTTAAAAGTGTTCTTACTGCTTTAACAATTACCTATCAGTCTCACAATGCAAGTGATGGCGCTTCACATTTAAGCAGACACACTTAAGCCAATCAGAGTTGATTTGATCAGCACGGCTCGAGTGGCTGTGCTGTCAGGCTTATAGCAAGTAAGTTTATGCTGTAAAGCCTACAGGCACTGCTTCATTTCCAGCCAACACTAAACACATCCGCACCACCCCAGACAATCGACAAGCGCAGGACGGATGGATCTGACGGCCCTTTCATAAGCAGAAGATCAACAAGATCAATGGCCCGTTTTGTACGTGCCACTAGGTAAACATGCAGCCGTGCTTAACCTTTTAAACTTCACTTGGGTTCAGGCTCAATGACAAGGAAAAAAAGCAGCTCAGATGCAACACGGAGCAGATGCACAGGAACTCTCTCTGAGAAATTATAAGCAGATTTGTTACAAAATATTTGGCAACTAAGATTTTGCTAAACATTTTAAATAAAGTTCTACCCAAGACAGCTCTCAGTAAGCTTCAAAAAGGAGATTAAAACTAGAATTAACTTCTAATATTTTCAACTTGTCCATTTTAATTTTATGATCCCATCTCAGTTTCTTTTGATCAGCACTAATAACTCAAGGTAATGATCTTTTGGTAGAACTGTAAAAGAAAACCTATATAACTGCAAGCTTATATAAAACCAAGTCTGTAATTGACTTTTTTTTTTTTCTTTTTAATGATGGTAGGATTATAATGTTGGATCAGACATATGTCCTGCAAGGTCATAAGTATATGCATAAATATAGAATTAATGCTTAATTAAAAAGACTGTCATAGAGTTTAAAAGGAGAAATAGTACGATCACTAAATAAATCATGTCAGCAACTCAACAGACACAATTAATTCATGACAGCGAGAGAAATTACACTATCAGTGATTGATGGTTTGGCCAAATTATTGTTGAATTAAACTATTAAAATCAGCATTAATAATGTACCAAAATCTTAGTAGATCTGCAGTTTCTATAAATTGAATATTTGCACACCCTTTCCCCACCCCTGTCTCTCTCTCTCTCTCTGACACACACACACAGAACCACAATTCAGACAATTAGCTTCATAAGATTTTTTCTTCTCCTCTTACTCTTTTCTCTGACGCATATTCCTAAGGTCTGTATAGCTTAACATGGTAATTTAGTTTTGTCCACAATGTCAAACAATCACAGTTTTATTTCACAAGGGCCACCACTTCTGCCTCCGTCCTCTCTGGACATCTCTACAGAGCACCTCCACCTTCTCAGGGCTCTTCTCCATCACGACTCAGTGGGGGGCTCATAGCCTTTCCACCTCCAGAGTCATGCCTCCCTGTCCTGAGTCAGAGATGAGATGAGATGAGACGGGAGGAGACAAGGAGAGCGGAAGAGAGCAAAAGAGTGCTGAGCCCACACCTGAACGCAGTGTCCGTGAAGAAAGGATTAATCTACACTCAAAATTTGAGAAATAAACAAAAGCGGGTAGACAACAACACAGTGGCTGATGTAAGTGAAAAGCTGAGAAACTCTGGTGGGAAACGGTGGTGTTTTCGTATATGGTGTGTGTAGATTGGATCGGAGGAAAAATGAGGGGAGCATCATCTATGTCATGTCAGTTGAAAAGCTGATACAGTAAAAGCTGAAAAACCCAGTCAGACAAAGCTGGCAGGATTTCTAAAGAGGAACCGTGTATTTAATAACACACACACACACACACACATACACACACACACAATAATAATAATAATAATAATAGATACTGTTATTAAGAAATACAAATCATATTATTATTATTATTATTATTATTATTATTATTATTATACATATCCTGTACTACATCATGTGTAAATGGTCTTTGAGGCTGCTTTGTACCACATATAATTATTTTTATAATAAATAATTAACTTTATTGGTTCCATCTTATTGTGGAAAAATACATATTTATACAACCTTAGTAACACGTATTCATATTGTACAAATGTACAAATAACCATTTTGTTGTAAATATCTACAAATCTACTTTAGATTGTTCACACCCACTCACAGTGAGTCAGACAGACACATTTAATCCAACATTAGAGTCATTATGATTCACACTGTCAGCTCTGTGTACAAATCTCACTTTCATAAAAATGTCCCTGAAAAATCAACACATTTCTAGTAATAAAAAATATTGTTTTCCTGTTTTTTATTTTATTTTTTAACCATATATCACATCTGTTCTCTTGGCTATTCATCTGCCTTGTCTGAATCACTTATATAATCCCAAACACACACACATACGTCATTAATACATGATACATGTGTACAGGCATTAGTCTACTTTGCCCTGCCCCTGTAAGATATACTACTTAATCAGCAGGATATATGTGCAAATGAAAGGCTGAGTGCGAGAAAATTCAAAGAGGGAAGTATCAATTATTTAAAGAGAACATTTTTGCACTTATTACTAACTAAATCCAGTAGCTCTGATGACATCTTACAGGAATGAATCATTTTTATCCAAGGGTCCATACAGACTCCATTCCTTCTCTACTGCCCAACACATACTCACACATAGTCACGTTTTACTTTCATTGTGAGGATTGACTCACACAGATGCAATACTGCGCCTACAGCTAACCCAAACTTTACCCTCAACAACCAAAAGCAATTCTCTTGACTCTTTTTGTTTTGCTACATAAAACCTGTAACTTTTCTAGGAAAAAAAATTCCCTTATAAGCACTGTTCCTCACGTATAAAAAGTCTTCACAAAAGGACAAAAATCTAACAAACCACAGAGTGTTTTACAGGATGATCAGATACTCATAACCACTTAAAACCTATTCACACACAGTCTCTGTTGCTCTTTCCTTCACATGTTGTATCAAAGCGTTACCCACAGATGGTGCTGATAAACTCCAGCTTAAATGAACGCTGCCAGATATAAGACAAGATGATCCAAGACAAGACATCTACATTATGCGAAGTTTTCACTAAGTAGAACTATCAGCTGAAAAACACTGGCCTCTTTTTTTGCCATTCTTAAAAATAAATTTGTTCTTTAAATCCACTTAGATGGTTTCTAGCAGGATTCTGAGATTTATCAATGTTTTCTTATTTGAGATTTGTTGTCATGTAACAACAGAATTTAAAAAAGTTGAGGAGCAGTCTACTGCATGCCTTTTTATGCAAAATACAAACGACAAAGTTTCTTTCAATTCTGCTGCATAGTATTACACTATTTAAAATGTCTTAAATTTCTTAAGAAATGTAAGGGGAAAAAAAGGCAATTTTGGCTCATTCGACTTTTATCATGAGGCCTTTTCTACAATTTAGTGCAACAGTTCACCTTTTTCACATGGTTCAGTCTATGGTCTGCACGTGGCAGGAAACGCACAACAACCAGAAAAAAAGCCCACAGCAGGGGGGCCCCAGTGCTGTCTGGACGCCATAATGCCTTTGGTGAGTTTTATTTCTTCGCCTTTTTCCTCCCACTGCAGGTTGTTCGGTCACAGCCAGCCAGAGACGCCTCGGTCCTGCACACTTGAGTGCAGCGTGGTGCCTGATCCCCATAAAACCCCAGCTAAAAAAACTGTCCAGTTTCTCACTGTTTCCGCCTCTGTCACTTCCTCCCAATAACATTTGTTGTGGCCCTTAAGGTCCTCAAGTGAAAATGGACTTTATTTTTATGATGTGGCAAATTAAAAAACTTCCCAACCCCAGCCCCTTTTTACTGGACCCTCTAAGTAGGCACGGTTGAAGGGAAATTTACCTCCAAAACCTGTAACTCCGCTGCAAACCCCTTCAGACCCTCTATATAATTGTATGGCAATATGTCCAAACAACTTACTGACTTTTAAAAATCTAAAATTGTGCAAAGAAATAAATAAACTACATGTATAGAATTTAGTTCAGGAAATATCACAATAAAAATTAAGCATTCATATTATGATTCTAATAAATATTTTTTAATAAAAGAGGTTTTTCAGCAGAATAAAATCTGGATTAACATGCACTGAAACCTGTGTTTCTTGGACCGAGCATCACAAACAAAGTCCTTTTAAGCAGGTCCAAAAATCTACTGCTGATTTTACAAAGGTATTTCTCTCAGAGTTGCTATTTGCTAAGCGACACTGGCTTGAACCAAGTCCATGCCCCCATCCGTGAAAGGGCACCAGGGTCAGATTTAAACTCAGCCCACGCCGCCTGCTGACTGCCTGCTGACCCCTCTGGGAACAGGAAGACAGCCTGGTCCCACTTCCTGCCTCCCCAGATCCCATCACTGCAATCTGAGCAGCAGGGTCGCCGTGGGGACCGGCACTTGTCTATCTCTCTCTCGGTCCTCCGCCTTCCGCTCTGACAGCTGTGGGTTTGTTACCAGGAGCCGATCCATAAACCACACACTCACTCACAGCCTTCCACCAGTCCCATTAAATATATATGCTCCAAACCATTAGGGCTGTTTGCCCATTTTAACCAGGCCCAGCACACAAAAATCCTTTCCAGCTCTCTCTCCCTTTCTCACTCGCTTTCCTTTACACACAGACACACAAGGAACGTGTAGAAGCAAAAACATGAAACAGAAGGGAAAGGAGAGCTATAAAGGTTCACATTTTTCTTGTAAGTTACACTAGTAGTTATTGTGTGAAAGTCACAACATGTCACTGCAACTTTAAACTTTCTAACTCAAAATGTATGGCATTAATAATAATAATAATAATAATAATAATAATAATAAATAAATAATAATAATAAATAAAAATACTACTAACAATAATCTATATAAATAAATAAATAAATAAATACATACATACATAAATTTTTCCTTCTAAATATTCCTTTTAATTTAATCTATTTGCCTCTTCACTTCTTTTCAAATTACTTTGTCAATAGAACCACAGTTTCATTTCTCGATAAAGTAAACAATAATAACAGTACAATGTAATAAATAATAATAATAATAATAATAATAATAATAATTAATAATAATAATAATAATATTTAATAATAATAATAATAATAAATACTAATAACAATAATCTATATAAATAACAACATTCCTTATGAAATAGCTTTTTAATTTAAACTATTTCCTTTTTTTCACTTTCTTTTCAAATTACTTGTCATTGTGAACCAGAGTTTCATTTTTGATACAGTTCTTCTTACAGTAAATTCAGCAACTGCCAAGGCCCATCCTGACTCCTACTCAGATTCTTAGTCAGAACTCATCATAATCCTTCAGCTTGAGCAGAGCACTCACCTCAGTTCAGATGGGCGGTCAAAGCCAAAATTTTGCCCAATGGCAGATCTATAGGACAGCTCAAGATTAACAGGATCTACTTTTTCCCCATTTCTGTTCCTCAGCAGAAAAGTTGTGCACAACAACCAATTGTTCTTTCACAAATTAGAAGAAGTGGACTGAATCCAAACGATGCGCTTCAGATCTGTTAAATCCAAAGCTCTCAAGTGTTCATCGCTGCATGCGTTTCGCTTCAAATAAAAAAGCACATCTGTGGAGACGAGCGAGAGCGCACGCCATGGAGCGCGCTGCGGTGAAGAGGAACTCTGACCCCAAAGTGACCGCCTGGCCACCAAAGACAAAGTCTTAGTTACCTCCCCCACCAATTTCTCTCCGCCTACACAATCTTAATTGTCCCTCCTTTTTACCATTGGTCCATTCAGCAGCCACAATAATGACCGCTACCAGCACTTGGGGGACGACTCAATTGGCAATATAAGAAAGGGAGAGCCCATACTACGAGCTTAAACGATGAAAACTATTGTGTTCAGAGAGAATCAATCAGTGCTTTTCAGAGTAATTCGATTCTATTCACAAAGGAGTAGGAAGCAATTTGAAAATGGAAATGCCACCTGACTTCAAGAGGCAGGGAGGAAGAGGAGGAGAAGGAGGAAAGAAGAGTGGAGAGCTACTTCTGGAGGAATATGGCCATGCAAATAAGGAGAAAGAAATCTCCATCAGACACTGAGGCGGCTCAATCCACATGGCGCGTTGTCTTACACCAGTCTGTTTTTCAACAGGTTAGAGCATGAAGTCGGAAGAAAGGAGACGCTGTTAAGAATTTCGCTCGAGGGAGGAATATTTTTCATCTTCAAACGCAGTTACAGCCAAACAATCTGGAAGATCTGGAAGATCTAGGGCTTGGATGAAGGCGTTACTAAATTTAGATTAACGTCGCCTTTTAAGATGTGTAGCGATGATGGATTGAGGGATAAGGTGCTGCTCACCACATCCTCCATCATTTCATTCCACCAGTCGGGAAAGAGGAACTAATTAAGTTCTAACTAACTGCCGATTAGGCCCCTATTAATCACCTATTAGGAAGAAGAGGGGTCAGAATAACGCAGGATTACACAGAACGCTGCACAGAAGAGCAATGCTGGGGAATGAGTCAACCTCCCTGATGTGTTTAGTTCCACTATGTGCACACCCATTCATGCCTGGATTGTGGATTAGTAGATACTGTGGCAATGCTTGGGCTGGCGTTTAAAGATTAATAAAGAGTCTGGGATTAGTTAGCAGACAATTCTGAAGTTCAGAGCGGATGGATGGGCAGGTTTAGGTGGTTGTGAGGATCTCTGCTGCTTAAACACCAGAGATGTATCTATGACTTCAACTTTATAAGAATATGATTCTTTATGTACAGTCTGGTTCTTATTACAAAATGCTTTTATATAAAAGTCAGCCTTTACAAAAAAAAGGTGAGGAAGAGTTTTATGCACCCAGACTCAATTTTATTGACTAAGGTGCGGCACAAATGATGATCTAAAAGCTTAAAAATATACATGTTTAGAAAATTGTTAAAGACATTTAAGTTTTTAAATTGAATTTTTTTAAAATGTAGAGAGCAGCAGAAGGGTCAGGTGTAGGTAGAGTATAAAAATTCTTGTTTTGTATAATACATGTGACATTCTATAAGTCTTAGTTTTCGCCAAATACATGTGCGTGTGTGTGTGGGCATGTGCGTGTGTGTTCGGGTAAGGGCTGTGTATATGAGTGAATATGTATTCTTTTTTGCAGATGGTGGATTCTTGTCTTATCTCTTGCAGTGAGAGGTGCAGGTGACCCGGTCATTTAACTGCCTGGCTTTCTGTATAGCGATGAGTGTGTGTGTGTCTGTGTGAGACTGTGAGAGTGATCTCCCTTGGGCTGGAGTGTATACCTCCGAGGGTCCCAAGTGAGGAGGTCTGGCGGCCCTGAGAGAGATAGAGTTTCTGCCTCGGTCCAGGAGTGCTGGCAGGGCAGATACGGAGCCTCATACCACTCCCCTGGCCTGTTGAATCATTGATGGATTGAGTCAGCACTCTCTTCATCCCAATCTCTCCTTCTCTCATTCTCACTCCCTCCCTTGCTTTCACACACACACACACATACACACAGGCCCGGACTCACACAGACTGAAGTACCTCTCTACCCTCCGTCTTTGACAATGGTTTTGTTAAAATTCAAGTACCACTGCTGCGCTTGTGCAGTGAGGATTTCTCCCTGTGAGGTGTCTTGAGCCACGAAAACAGACAAAACCGGAGCAGGCAGAGCTCACACATTCGCTACTGCCGTTCGCCCGTCCCGCCAGGGAGAAGCGGGGTGGGGTTCAGGGGTCGGGAGTAGATGTAATGCGGGTCAATTTGTTATGGGCCGCACTTCATCGAAGGCAGAATTGGAGAGAGTTTCTATCTCCTTCTCTCCCTCCCTCTCGAGCATACTTCTAGAATCACTGAGCAGCCGGTCAATAAGCCCAGATGGTCAGGCCCCAGGATAGGGTGCGGCCTGCCCTGCCATCGCCACCCCCGCCACCGCCACACACACACACACACTCTCTCTCTCTCGCCATCCCTGAACCCAAACACTCGCTTAAAAAAAAGCACAAAAACACAAAAACGCAGCCCAAACTGGACCGCTGAGATGCAGCAGTAAACATCTGGGAAGATCTCAAGGTCGAACATGTATGCGAGAAGGTTTACTTTACACTTTTCCTGTTGGAGGGTATGTGAGTCAAATAAGGCAGAATGCTGTAGAATACAGTTAACACACATCCACACAGGTGCGTTCACACAGAGAGGAATGATACAAAGACAAGGGACATCACAGCTCTTGACAGGCAACCAGCACTTTGCGCGGGAGAAGAAGAGAGAGAGAGAGAGAGAGAGAGGGAGAGAGAGAGAGGGAGAGAGAGATGATGAAGAGTAGACACCTGCTTATTGCACTCTCAGTAATATTCTACATGACTTAAATGGCTGCTGACTTCAGGGAGGAAGACCAAGCAATCTGGAGGAGGGCGACTAGAAATCACAGAGGGAAGAGGATGGAGAAATAGATTACAGGTGACAAGAGATACTGATATAATTAAACACACCAGACTTTGTGCATTATGATGTCACCCCCCACTCCTGTGCCAAAAAGTCTCTCTTGCACACACACATACATACACACACACACACACTCTCTCTAAAAAACACACACACAGCCTCCTACATCCTTTTCTATCTCAGCCACACGCCAAATTTACATCACTTTTCTCATACACATGCACACAAATCTAGAACACGCACACACACTCCAAGAGCCAGAGGGGCTACTGCTGTGAGTGTCTCAGTAGAGGCCAGGGCCGAGGCTGAGGAATTAATTGAGGTAGTTTGTTTCACACCGGGGAGTCTATTAATGCCAGGTGCCACCGCAATGCTATGGGGGAGTAGGCAAACAGTACCCAAAGTCTGAGCTGAGAAAAGAGCAGCGAACACAGAGAGAGAGAGGCAAGAGAGAGCGAGAGAAGGCTGGGTGCAGGTGGGGCGCTACTGCTGTCTGCCATCCTTGCTAATCAGCAGTCTTCACCTCCCTCCCCCCACTCCCCCGCCCTTTTTTTCCGTCGCTCTGGCCATCGATCGCTCGCCCGCCACCATTCCGGACCCCATTCAGAAGGCGCAGTGGGGAGCCAAGGCTATCATGCCTCTCTATTGTCTTTTTATTGTCCTGCTGTTTTACATTAGAGCCTGTACTACAAGAGACAGACTCAAGTCCCAATCACAGCATCTCTAACCTCCCATCTCTGAGGTGAGAGCTGAGTGTCTGTGACAGCCCTATCAAGCCCTGTGGACTTGTCGCACACACACACACACACACACACACACTCGCCACTCACTTGTCCATTGGACACAATCCATTGACCACGGGCCCCAAAAGACCTGGAGATGGAATCACCTTCGTGAAGATACACTAGCTACCACTGTTTCCTACACACACACCAGACCTGGGAGCTAAAGAAATATCACTTTCCATCAGGGCAAATATGAGCTTAAGTGATTTACCATTTTGAGATAAAATGAAAGGAACCGTTATGAGGTTGACATACAGTACATCTCGGTCTTGGCGGGAGGCATCCCTAGCTCTTGCTTAAATATGCTTACTTCAACATGAGACTGGATCTCACGTCTCATGTTTAAAAAGATACTCTTACATTTACAGCATTTAGTCTTTTGTGATCCTCATTTGTTCTTCAATCCTGAAAAGATAGACTTAAAGCAACAACTGTTATGAAGTTATTGCTAAGATACACACCTTAATAAACCGGCCAAAGAAAATGTGAGAAGTTAATGCGCAGTCAAAAAGAATGCACACGTATATCCATTAGAGCTAGTGGCTAAGTGAGATCCTGTCTCATACTGTACTAAAGGTTAATGTAAGAGCTAGGGATTGATGCTTCTTGCCAAGACTAAGAGTCTGTGTACACATATGCGGATATTTTTGTATACACATATTTTTTACACATTTACTTTTTTAACTGTGTTTACACAACATACGGGTTAAAAAAGGCCTTTTTACACGTATGTGGATATTTTTATAAATGGATTTTTGGGCCTTTCATTTACAATCCAGCGTTTTGAAAATTATTCATTTTGGAAGGTGTTTTAAAAAATATTCGTTTGAGGTGGCTAAAACGTTTCCGCGTAAACAAAAGGCCGAAATGTATTGTAATAATATGTTTATTTAAAAATCTGCATACTTGGAAAAACTCAGTTTTTACGTGTAAACTAATGGCCCAAACATACAAAAAATGTGTTTAAAAAAATATCTGCATACGTGTATACAGGCCCTGGGGTGTATTTCAACCTCACAACGATTCTGTTCATTTTATATATTCAGTGTTGGGCAAGTTACTTCCAATTTGTAATACATTATAGACTAGTAGTTACTGTTATTTCAAAGTAATTTGTTACATTACAATATGAGTCCCACTAAATTGTAATGCGTAACATGACTCCTAGATACTTTGAGTTACTTTCACCAGAATAACTGCAGAAGTAGGACTAGGCATTCTAAAATGCTGAAATGTAGTTTACTGCAGTCCATTCTACATCCAGTGGAGGGCGATGTGGAGTAGCATAACGACTGTAGGCACACGGTGTGAAGGAAGTACCGCTTTTACTTGCCAATTTTTTTTCTTGTGCTAAAGGTCTCGAGGTGTTGGTGATTTTTTAAATAACAACAAAACAGCACTAAATTTCAGCTTAAGCATATGTTGTAACATGCGTTACTGAAATATTTCACAAGAATAATATTTTTTTAGTAATGCCTTACATTACGATGTTATGCAAAAACTAAAACATTACTGTAATTGTGTTACTTTTATAACACGTTACTTCCAACACTGTGTGTATATACATATATATATATATATATATATATATACACACACATCCATCACCTCTACCTGTCAATAACTATATAAGTGAAACTGATCTGGAAACAGTTCCAGCTGTGAGTCGCAGATGTTGATGAGATTACGCCATTGGATAGAGAGGACGACGTCGCTGTTTCTCCTGAAGTCCAACACTCAGCACTTTTCTTGATGGAGATTAATTCAATGTGTTATGATTTGTTTCATTATGCTTGATAAATTACCACACTTGGGACGTACCAGTTCAGGGCATCTGGTGTCTTATCACTGAGTTTACACGCTTCTCTCGGCTTGTTCACGTCGTTAGGAGGATGTCATGTTTTGCTGATGTTACATTTTTTTAGACTGAGTCATGGGTTTGTCAGCTTTTTATCCCCAAATAAGTTAGATAACACAAAGAAATGACTATAGTCACATATAAACAAATTCACATATAAAATTGTGATGCATAGCTTGTAAAAATGTTTTTCCCCCCAAACAATTTGATATTCCACAGAATCAAGTTGATTCAGTTGATGCCTTTTTGGAAACTGATTTTTATCCAGTCCCAGCCAAACACGAACAAGCAGGAGAGCAGGGAAATATTCTTATCTCACTCTCATACCATCAAGGTAGCACTGTGTCAGGTCACGGCCCCCCTACACCCACACTTAGGCCCTGGAGTCAGTCTCTCTCTCTCTCTTTCTCTCTCACACACACACACACACACACACAGTCTGCAGAGAAATGCTGGCCTGTCTCCAGTCGGCTGTCGGAGGACTCACTGCAGCCCTGCACCGTTTCAGCAACTTCAGCCTAAAATATTGACTGGCGAGCACTCTGCCCAATCAAATTAATTTTCTGTAAGACATGCCAAAGGTGACGCTTGAGAAAATGGAAACCCGGATGAGGAGGAGGGGCGAGCCAGCACGTGGATGTGTGGGGGGTGAGAGAGAGAGCTCGAAAATGAGAGTATGAACGTTTCCTGTTTCATACGAGGTGGACATACAAAAGCGACCCAAAGCATGAAATAAATAAAATACAAGTCGTAGCTACAGACGGGGAGGTGGAAAGGACAGTGTGCTGAATAAAAAAACAATGTAACACTGTTTTTCCTCCGTCCGTGCTGCTGTCGGCTCTTGCCAGCCTGCTCTGCGCTCCAGATCGCTCCGTCTTCCACATCCCTTAAACCACTCGTTAGCACAGAATCTCTCTCCAACAGTCCGGACCGCTGAGACAGCCAGAGACAAACTGTGCGTCAAGGGGCGAGGCAAGGCTTTCTCAAATAAGACTGTGTCTTATATAATTCCACCAACCTTTCCCTGGGTAAAAAAGAAAAAGAAAATGACACTGTAACGACCTGGGCTGACAAGCCAAGAACGAGTCGGGGATGTAGGTGTGGGGGTGGGGAGGGACTCCGTCTCATGAATACGAGAGGGGAGAAGAAGGAAAAAAAATACAGCAAAGCCGCTGGATGTCGGTGAGCCAAGCGGGGAAGACGGTGAAAAGCATGAACTCCGTACCCTTATCAGCAACCCACTTAAGACGAGAGATAAATCATTTAACGCCGCTGAAGACGGCTGTTTAGAAAACAAACGCCAACCTTGCCGAGCCGTCTGACACCGACACAGGAAGTGCAAACAAGGCTTTCCTTCCAAACCGGCCAACCGGCGGCTTCGACGGCATGCAGGCAGGAAGTCCGCCAGGTCTGACGCCGCGACGCGCGCCGGTGCATAGTTTAGCGCTGAATGAAATATTCATCCGCTAAGTGGTACAGTGTTTTACCCTTGGAGAAGCTCATGAATATTTTAGACTATTATAGAAAAAATGGGAGAATTAGTGAATGGGAGTCGAGACTTTGTAATGGGAACTGAAGGGCTGAAGAGTTGCGGCTGGGTGTGTGTTTGGGTGTGTGTGTGTGTTTATACATGTGATGCTTTGAATGCACACTTACAGGAGGGAGTGGGGGACGCTGGGAGACGTATGAGAGCACGGTGTGCTTACAGGTGTAAAGACAGCCATTAGAAAGCTGTGCGGCTCTGTAATGGAGTGAGAAGCAGATGTGACACACTTACTGCGGGAAACACACACCCGCACGCAGAACAGCAGCATATGGACACACACTCTTCACAAACAAGAGCAGGCTGCACTCAAGACTCCCACTGAGCCGGCTGGAAGCAGAGGAGTGTTGGAGGCTGTCATAGTAGCACCTCTGCCCCAGCTCATTACACTAAGTCTAAAAAGATTCACTCAGCATGTAGAGTGCAGCACACACACACACACACACCCCGTCTAATCGTGATTTCCACAAACAACTATGTATGCTACTCTATATCTGAAGGATGGAATGGTGTTATTAACCCTTAATTCATTTTAGTTACAGTACTGTGCAAAAGTTTTAGGCAGGTGTGAAAAAATGCTGTAAATAAAGAATGCTTTCAAAAATGGAAGTGTTAATCATTTATTTTCATCAATCAACAAAATGCAGTGAATGAACAAAAGAGAAATATAAATCAAATCAATATTTGGTGTGATCAGCCTTTGCCTTGAAAACAGCATCAATTCCTCTAGTTACACCTGCACACAGTTTTTGAAGGAACTCGGCTGGTAGGTTGTTCCAAACATCTTGGAGAACTAACCACAGATCTATAATCCTATAATCCTACAAAATAATATAATGACTACAAAATAATATAATGACTATAATCCTACAAAATCCCTGACTTTGTGCAAGTGTACCTATAAGAATTGATGCTGGTTTGAAGGCAAAAGGTAGTAACATCAAATATTGATTTGATTTAGATTTTTCTTTTGTTCACTCACTTTGCATTTTGTAAATTGATAAAAATAAACAATCATTATTTATATTTCTGAAAGCATTCTTTGTTTACAGCATTTTTTCACACCTGCCTAAAACTTTTGCACAGTACTGTATGTACTAAAGAATAGACAGGCACGATGTAGCAGTTGGTAGTATAACGGTTAGAGCGGTTGCCCTCTGTTTGGGACGTCGCCGGTTCAAATCCTGGACTATAAAGGTAGCACTGAGGTACTCATGAGCAAGGTACCGTCCCCAAGCACTGCTCCCCAGATGCTGCCCATCATAGCTGCCCACTGCTCCTTCATGGACAAATACAGAGGTCAAATTTCGTGTGCTGTGTTCATAATGACAAATAATCACCCACCTTCATTGTATATTTTGGCACAATTATAACCAAAAGCAGTCTAAAATAAGAGTCTTTCCACATTCATTTAGTTACACAATCATTAAAAATGAGCTTCAATCTAAAAATAAGACCCATTATTTAGTGTGTCAACTCATGCTTCCAAACTGTTTTTTTATGGGTCCAAAAAAAAGGATTAAGTGGTTACAACCCAGAAGCGAGAACAGATAAAGGGCTCTAATGGGGGCTGAAACATTCATTTGCAAGTTTTAAGTGTTTTATGGAAAACAGTAACGCACTCTGATACAGGCGGTATTATTTGTTTAATCTCCTCTAGTAGCTCCTTAAAAATGAGTTCTCTGCTGGGGATTGTACATATCATCTGCTTAGTTTAAGACACTCCAACCCGCCCTCTCTTCTGTGTCGTTAAAGCACCATCAATTAAAGAAACACTCCTCAGATAAAACAGACCTTTACTCTGTGGTCTGTTTTCCCTGCCATAAACTACAGTCATTTGGCATCTGATTGTTGGTGGCAGCTGTTTGATGAGGTAAATAAAAACGCGGTAAATAATAGATGGCTCAGATCCTCTGTTCATTCCGTGTTTGTGTGCATGCACACACACGCACACACACACACAGACACACACTACCACTCTGACAGTGCAGCTTGCTCCATGACACTGCCAAGGGATTTAGATCAATTACTTTAGCTTTTTTCATCTTCCCCCCCCCAAAAAAGAAAGAAAGGTTTGGGGATATGAAATATAGAAAAAATCTGCGTTTGAAGGGGGAACGAATAAAGCTGAGTGGCTTCTCTTCCCTGTGATCCTCACTGATAACCCAACACACTCCCCTCCGCCATATGTAAGGGTGGGGTTCCAAATGCCTTCCTTTTGTCAACTCCGCCGGCTAATTGATTTGGATCTAGTTGGAGGAGAAGATAAAACTGGGAGTTCGGCGTAAAAATCGAAATGGTGGCACGCATCTGTTCGGCTGAAAGCGACCCCAACAAACCGGGCTCCGGCCGAGCTGGGAGGGCCTATTCGCCACAACATTAGCTCGGTGTAAATGGCCGTGCCCATCCGGGCGACTCTCTATTTCTCTCTCTCTCTCTCACTAACCCTCCATCCTCATCGCCCAGCTGGCCAGCCCAGACTGGCTGCATCCACTGCGTCGGGCCAGCACCCGGAGCTTTTCCACCTGATAAACGCCCATTTCCCGCCGAGTGCACGTAACTCCTGAATCTCCCTTTTGCCGGACTAATTTACTGCCCTGCGCTAGGCAATTCTCCTCTGCGCCATATGAGGCGAGCTTTGCCTGCTCTCAATTACCGTAAATTGTCCGCAAGTGAAAGAAGCGATGAGACGCGAACGGAGGGGGCCAGGAAAAGAAGGGAGCGTGTGTATGTTTGTGTGCATGTGCAAGTGCGTATATGTGGGTGATTTTTGGCCGTGTTGAGTGTGCACATGTACATGTGTGTGTGTGTGTATTTTAGCAATATCGCAGTTAATTGTGATTAATAACGATTAATGACTGACTTTGCATTTTGGGTTTGTTTTTCTTTTTTTCATAGTTTTTTTTGTTTTTCTTTCATAGTTCACTGACAAGATCAATGCTGTAAATATCTATACATATCTTTGTGATTTGAAAATAGTTGAAGGAAACACACACAGTAGTAGTGGCAGCCCCAGTGTGTGTGTTTAGACTGGAAAAGGGAAGGATGTGACTACGTGGTGAGTTAGGTTGAGGTCAGTCTCTGGCTGCAGCATGAGACCGATTGCTGATTTACAGTTGGGCTGAGAGTAGACCCCCGCCCAAGCATAGACCCACACCCTCCCTACACCCACCCTCACCATTACACCCCCCCCACCCCACCCTCGGCCATGGCCGGAGTCAGTGAACGGCTGACCGCTTTATAGTGTGTATGATATACGTTGCAGGTGCAGGCGGGGTTATCTATTATGAATGAGACATGTATTGCTCGGAGCATTAGTAATGTATGAGCTGGGCTTTGGTGCAACATAGCTATGGGTCCAGGCAGGAGTCCCAGTCCTTGCGCCCCTCCCTCCCCCCCGTCCCTCAAACACACACACACACACTCTCACTCACACCCACACAGACTCTGATAGTAGCACTAACTCATGTTACGAGCCATAGCACCTGACAGCTCCTGCACATTCAGCATGGCCTACCCGATTTGGACGTTGGGAGTTCTGCCTCGGGGGCTGTGGTCTACCTCCTCAGCTCTTCTGAGCAAAGAGGAGGAGAAGACAGGAGTGGAGGAGAGGGATTTGGACAAGCCCCCCACTCTCTCCACCTAGTTATCTATCTAACTATAATCTGTCTGGCTCTCCGTTCATTCTGACGCGGAGCGCGCAAAACCCCCAGTCTGCCATGTCTTTTCTGAGGTTTCGAAACCACTGGCAACTTGAATTTTGGGAGCTGCATCTAGGCCGCATTCACCTGCATGACGGCTTGGAGAGGGAACATTACTTTTCCACGCCACTAAACCACAAAAACGGGCTCCGAAAAATGTCGCCGGCCTTCATAATTGATGACGAAAGTCTGCCTTCGGAGGACACGGCTGCTGTGGATTGGCGCAGCTTTCACTGCTCCAAGACCAAACTTACCAACAGTCTACCCACCCCCTTCACTCTTTCTACCTCCCTCCCTCCTTCCCTCCCTCTCTCTCTCTCACTGCTCTGTTCAGATGAATAAGTAAAACTTGCATTAATAATGCAGGCTTGTTTGAAGCCACAAAAACCAGAGATGGAGAGTGAGTGAGTGAGTGAGTGACTGAGTGAGGGAAGGAACAGCAGAGAGTGAGCGAGAGGGAGAGCCAGACAGACGGAATGAAGGGCGAAAGAATCGGCTCTGCTCAGATATCATGTTATAAGCGTGAGGCGAAATATACCATCAAGTACACTGTGTGTGGAGAGGAGTAGCTCGGAGACAGGGAGGAACGGCAGCACCGAGCGATTATGACAGGAGGCATCATTCAGCAGCTGTTTAGAGGGGCGGAAAAAAGGCCATAAATCAATTTCACACCGATTATGACACAATGGTGAGCTGTGTGAGAGTCCTAGAATTAGGCACACACAGCAGAGGATCGTGTTGAGCTAAATTGATCCTCTTGAAGGAGGGAGTGAAGTGAGAGAGCGAGCGAGTGAGCCAGGGTGAGAGAGTGAGTAAGAGAGAGCAGGGGCATGGGAAGTATGAAACACCAAATAAAGTGGGACTGAAGGGAAAGATGCATGATAGTGGGAGGGAGTAGAGTGAAGACAGATTAATAAAGGAAGGGAAAAAAATAGAGGGAAAGAGGAGAAAGTGAGTTTTGAAGTGGGTGCATTCAGAGTTCTGATGAGTAAAATGTGGAAGATCTGTCTACATGACAATAGTCAGCCGCAAGAATTAGATGAAAATCTCACACTTCTTCCTTTCACAACAAAGGAAAATTCTACTTATGAACTACTTTCAAATTAATTTACTCTGTCCTATGTCTGAACTGGCCAGCTTGAAAAAACTAAATCTTTATAGAACACAAAATTCCACACATTTCCGATCTAATAAAAACTAGTTCTGTTAAAATCCTCAAAAAGTCCAAAGGTTAAATACCACTTGCACAAATACTTGCACTTACACCCCAAAAAGTAAAAAAAACAAACAAAATAAGCAATTGCTGAGAATTGCGTATAACAAAAGAGTATTTTTGTTCTCCTTCAACCAGACACGTTGTGAAGAGGATTAAAGGCCAGACAAATGCACACAGACATATTCTGTACATGTGGCTATTTGCAATTAGCATGCAAAGGGCTGCCAAACATCAAATGACAATTTGAGTCTTTTGATTCGTTTTGACCGAGACTGCTGACATTACGTGCCATCACTGCAAATTCCACCCAATGCCCTTTATGCCACTATCCTTTGCCCAAAGACACTAACTAGACTCTGCAGTTCCACAGGCAAAGTTTGCCTTAAATGACCACTGTGAACTCTAAAGAAAAACTCACTTTCATTAAAGTAAATCTGTAGAAGTGTCTCAGTTACAGATATACAAATAAGTTAGCAACTTTAAGAGGTTAAAACCAAACTATTTGTAGGAACCCAAGCACATTTCTTTCTCTTTGCACGTCAGTATCAACTCCCACAGCACCAGAGCTGTTTTAAGCGAACGGACAGATATTTAAGTTTTGCCCCTACAAAAGGCAAACCCCCGATCAGGATCTCAGGGCTGCTGGGTAGACTTCACGTCTGGAACAACAGTCAGCTCGCCACATCTTAATGAGGCCTGCAGAAAGCACTTAAAAGAGCATATCTCACAATCACTCACGATGCATAATTCATCGGCCTACATGAAACGGCTGCTCTTGTCTCAACAGCAGGCTGGGTTTGAGCGATAGCTTTCGCCGTGGCTCGTGGATGGAGCGGAGAGGCGGCGCAGGTCTGCGGGAGGCCGGTGCCGAGATCACACGCGGGCCATGCAAACGTCCGTCCTCCTCCTCCTCCTCCTCCCCCACTCTTCTTCCTCCTCATCCTCCTCCGTGGATGGTGTGGCGGCGAGCGGATACGAGCGGCAACTCGTGCGGCCCTCCAGCAATTATCTCGACATTAAATAATCATTACGCGGCCTCGTCAGGATACGTGAAGCCTGCATATTAAATGGCGCAACGAGAGGAGAGGAGCTGTGTGATTTGTAGAGGAAAATGAAGATCTGGAGCGCTAAATATTGAACGGTATCAGGTTGAGCAGCCGCTTTGATGAGGTAAGCTCTAATGAGGAATGACCCGTTTCGCACTTGTCGAGGGGGGAAGGAAAGGTGGGTAGGGGGAGGGGTAGGTGGTCATGGGTAGTGCACGCGTGTGTGGTCGATAACAAGTTAATGAAAGCTGCTGTCATGTCCATTTCGAGGTGTTTTGTGGCGATAGCCTGCAAATGACAAAACCCTAAAAGAACAAAAAAAATGGCAACTTGTCAGCCAAGTCATTGGCTGAATGAAAAGACAGAAGCAATTTTATTAGAAAATTATCTGGACCTGTAAAAGTCCATTTCTGCACTGATGCTGTTCCTGAGTTAGGGCTGGGTGATACAACTTCATGATTATTTTAAACATTGTACTCAATTAGGGTTAACATACAGCAAGTCATCTGCGAAGTAAAAATGCAGAAGCAGGAGAGTGAAAATTTTTATTAGCAAATTAACTGGATGTGCAAAATCAGGGCTGATGCACCACTTGAGTTAGGACTGGGTGATGTAACTTTGTTTGAAATAATCATGATTGCGATTTAAAATTGGGATTATATTAAGCATTTTACTAAATTGTGATTAATGTTTGGCAAGTCATTCATAGATTCTCTCAACTTCCTGTACCTTAAATATCATAATTCTTGTCTTTTAATAATTATCATTTCAACATTTTACTCAACTGCAATTATTTTATATGCTTTTTTCAACAGGACACCCTGCCTCCAGCACTAACACCACTGAGCCAAGACACTTGGTCCCTGAAGACCCTCAACTGCAAGTTGCTCCTGAGAGACGGTTCCTGTAATTAAGAAATGGAAGTTGTTCTGGAAAAGAGCGTTTGCTAAATGCCATAAATGTGAATGTCGGCATTAAAGGTACAGTTTACGAAGCTACACATACTAGTATTAACTGAATTAACCAATGTGAGCAAGATTAATTTGGAGAGAGGTCCTAAAGATCAAGATCAGATTTTCGGTTAATTGCCCGACCTTATTCTGAGCCCGTGTGAGTAGAGTAGCAACAGGGTTCTGAGTGACCCAATATTTTCAGTGGAACTGAATTAATAGAATCTCATTCCCTCCAAAGTGCTGCGTGTGTAATTAAGACTAGGCTCGGCCGGCCGGGGGCTTCCTCACTGCTTAGCAAAGCGTGCCCTCCTGTGTGTAGGAGGGAGATTATGTGTCGTGAAGCTCTGTGTGTGTGTGTATGCACGTGCATGAGTGGGTGTGTGTTTATCTCAGAGTATGTGGTGAGTGTGTGTGTGTGTTGAAGTGTGACAGCACGGGTGACTCAGGGTGTGTGAAGCACACCTCCCACACGCCCGGGTTACATTAATTCGACTGGTACAGATGAAGTAATATCTGCAGGCTAGCGTAATTAGTGCAAATTCAATTGGACTCAAATACTTCATTATATACCTGCCAACAACATCAGGGATTGATAGCCATATTTTCTTTTTCAATTTCCTTTTTTCTTCATTAATGGCTCGGAATTAATGAAATGGCATGGCGCAGTCTGGCAGCGCTTGGGGATAACATTACAGCACTCGGGCTGTACCATGTAACTCATGGGGAGTGAGGGAGGGAGAGAGGGAGGCTGGAGACTCAAATGAGGCTTGTTAAAGGGTTTGGCCATTATCTAATGGAGTTGCCTGATACTAGGAAGAAATAACTGATACAGCAACATTTTTTGCGATATATTTAGTGATTTAAAAAATGACTTCTTAGAAATGTAAATAAAACAGTAGTAAAAAAGAGGAAATATATTTCTACTCATACAATTTGTTTAGCGTATGAACAATTTCTTCAATTTATTTCAGCAACAGATTAATCTAGGTAATTTCTGGTCAGATAGATGTTAATCAGATAATCTGGGTACATGATAAGGCTGACTTTTCTTGAAGATTTGTAAGAGAAAATCAGTTGTTTGAGTTGGTGTTATGTCCAGCAGCAAAAGTTTTTAGCATGAAAAACCTTTGAAATTTGCCTATTGCACTTGCACATCACTGATACAATATATTGTGCAGGATTGTTATCTTAAACTGGAAATTGTTAACCTGTTTTCTTAATGCTAAAATATGTATATTTTTTCTAAAGTATTTATACTTGCATATCTGGAAATCTGTTTAATTGTATTATAAATCAAGGATTAAAATTTACATTTCATACTTTTCTTAAACCAGTTATCTATAAATCTGTATGTTTGTAAATCTGTGTATAACATATTTGCATTTATCCTATAATCTGTAAATATGTTTATTGTATTAAAATTCAGGGTTTTAGTTTATGTTTAGTTTTTATGTTTGTTTTTATTAATTTCTTTCCCTACATTTTTTATATCTAACTTGTACTCCCTGTTTACGTTGCACAGTCAAAGAAAGCGCGGTTCAGGATACATTACACTGCTTGTTGTTCCTGTATAACTATGCACGTATGACAAATGCATCTTGAACTTTGAATCTTAATGTGTTTTTAGCTCCTAAACACAGAAACAAAGCTTGGAATTCCCTCGCTTTTATAGAAGCCAGCTAGAGGCAGAACTGGAGGCTGAGTGCCACTTTTAAACAAGTTAAGTAACTTGTTCTTGTTCTTTCAGCATTTCCCTTTAGCCTCTAGAATGTCTGGCAGTGGGAGGAATATGATTGGAGGCTTAGTTGCAGAGGAGTGCCCTCGTCCCAGGGCTGGTCACGGATCTGCAACACACCAGGAGCTTCCTGCCCCGTGCACCATCTACATTCATTTTGCTCTGGCTCCACAGCCCCTCAGTAATACTGTCTCACAGAAAGTATAGCACAAATCTTATTGAATTATTTTGCCCCCCTTGTTTTATTCAGAGCAGGTGGAACCAGGTCTCACTCCACATCAGGCGAACACTCTCACACGCAAACACAGAGGCAAACACAATCTCAGCCACACACACACACACACACACACACACTCCCATCTGTGCACACTGACACTTCAACCCGGGCGCTGTTGTCTTATTGAAATATTTTTTTGCAAGGCTCAGTGGCATTTAATCTTGCGGGGATGCGATTTTATATTTGTCTACGCTAGATTTACTCCTCAACTCTCCCTCTGTTTACCCAATGTAATTGACAAGCCATTTAGAGGAATGGAAAAACCAAAGTGGTGCGCCATGCCCTGTGCATCAGTATTTCTCCTCCCGGCTGCCAGTGCGTGTGTGTGTGTTTGTTTAGCAAAGAATATGCTCGTCTGTTCTGGGACTCAGCCTCTCACTGCATCTTGATGGCATTTGCCAGTATGCGCTAACCCTGTCAATTTGCTCTTTGGATGTTTAAAAAAACTCAAAGGAGATATATTTCTTATATGATATGCTCACAGTTTTTAGAGCACTAAATATTATTGTCCTGGAATTACATGAATGTGAGGCATATTTCAAGTACTAACAATCTTGCCTTTAATGTCTATTTTACATGCTAATAATTAGATTTTAATAGAATATGTGGCAAAATCTTTGATCAAAAAAGCATAAACCAAAATAATAAATACAGAAGATGCTTTATCATTCACACTCCATTCTGCCACCCAGAACTAAAAAAACAAAGACGGTGAGGCAAGTTTAAAACGACGGGATTATGCCAGGCATTGCCATCCGCCCCCTCAAAGACTACCCCTGCGGTGAAGGTCTTGGGTTGTGCGTAGGTTTCATTGCAAACTCAGGAGAGGGCTTTTGACATCTCACAACAACAGTTCAATACCCATCCAGATCAGGCCCCCGTGTGTTTGACAGGGGAGCAGGGAGCAGAGAAGACTTGGCACCTGGTCTCCGGAACGTTCTCGCTCTCTCGCTCGCTCTCGGTCGGCGCGGATGGAGTGGAAGTGGGGTGGTGTGGTGTCGAGCAGGGTGGGGCGGTGCGGGAGCTGGAGCTAGAGTCAGGCTGATGTGAAAGCTATCTTTGATCTGAATAAAAAGCTAAAGGCTCTGGAAGGGTGCACTTTGCCATTATTCATGGGAACTTCAAAGCCTCCGTAATTAAATTGGAGGAATACCTTACAAAGAATGAACCACAATGCAAAACCGAAAGGGTGGAGGGTTGGCATGTGCGTGCATGTGTGCTTGTGGGGGATGAGGATGGGGCGAGAGAACAAACGCCGATACAAAGAGGAGGCGGCGGCTGTGTGTCTCGGGGAGAGCCTGCGGTATCGTTGAAGTTCTGGAACCCCGAGCGCCGACGGATCTGGAGGGGGAAGATGCCCGCGGTGAGTCCCACGCAAACACCGGGGATCGGGAGCATGTCAGATCTTCTCCCCACTTTTGCACTCTCTTCGAAGACCGGCGGGCGAGGTGCTGCTCGCAGACCCAAATGATAATCAGTTCATATAAAAGAAACCAGGAGGAGGAGGAGATGTCGAGAGCGGCCGTACCTGGCTCAGAGCGGGCCACAGAGAAAAGGGAGCGGGTGGGGGTGGCCCCGGGCCGTGAGGGACCTGTAGAGACCACACCCTGCCCCCTTTACACCATCAAAATAACTCCTTATCCATCATCCGTCTCAGATATGATGGAACGAGAGAGCTAATCGATAGGTGGGCTCCCGCCGCTGCCAATGTCAGGGATTTTTTCCTCCGTCAGAAGTTCTGGGAGGGGAGGAACGAGGTCGGCAAAGTGCTGGCTGAAAAGTGCTGAGTTGCCTGTGGCTTGCAGACTTTATTCATCTTATCAAATTACAGCCACCTCAATAACCATCTCGCAGGACTCAACAGCCCAGAACAGGATTTCTCCACATTTTCCAAACCCCTGCATGATTTTACTGTTTCTCTGATGAAAAGGGAATATTGAATGGAGGAATAATGTGAGATGCTAAAATTATACGTCTGCTATAAGACTCAGCTTATTTAGTGTTATAAGATGACATTGTGCAGTCAACATGTAGCGGGCTTACCACTATATTGAACTTTATGATGTCCCATGATCTTCTCCTTTCTTGTCATATTCTGCTGTTAATGTACCAAAAGTAAATAAGAAATAGCAGTTGGAAAAAAATGTTCAGGTTCATAAAATGACAGGCCACTCTGTGGAGCAGAAGCAGAAAACAGAAGCCTATAGCAGCTTACAGAGATGTGAAAATCTGGCTTCAGGTTATTATTTAGTTTAATTAAAGGTGTGCATTTTATTAAATTCCCCACTCCCCTGTTTCTTTCTACCTGTTTAATTAAGTGGATGAACCAACTATTGATCCTAATACGGAGTTGAGAGCCAAACTCTCGTCAGGATTTTGACAAGATGAACCTGAATTTCTAGAGATACAGTAAAGATAGTAAGTCTGCACCTATTATTTATCTTATTCAACACCGAAAACTCATCATGGTAAAGCTTTCATTAAAAGGTGAGAAAAGTAAGTATTTGTCAATGTGAACACACCACAGAACAGCACACAGTGCACCACAAGGAAATGTGACCTCTGCATTTGACCAATCCATGAAGGAGCAGCGGGCAGCTGATGTGGGCAGCATCCAGAGAGCAGTGCTTGGGGACGGTGCCTTGCTCATGAGTACCTCAGTGGTACCTTTACCGGTTCTGGGATTCGCCCGTGTTACCCGTTGCGCTACCAACGGACCCATTAACTCCATGGCATGGGCCAGGGGAGTACCATTCAGGTTAATCAAGTGAAAATTGGGACTAGAGATTGGGTCTAAATGATCAGTTTAACAGGCTAATGAAACAAGTAGCATGTGGAATGAAAACCGTACTGAAGACAGATTTTCACATCTCACCGAGCTCTTATAGGCAGTGGTATGTGGCTGTCAAGCACTCCAGATCCTCTATTCCACATGTGAGGAAGGGAGCTGGGAGTCTCGCGGTCTCTCCATGCAGATGCCTGCTCTGATTAGAGTAATTACACATGACAGGATACGCAGAGCACCACCACCCAGAGTGTCCCTCTGCCAACCTGTTTTCATTACACTGCAGATTACAGCGTAACACACACACACACACTAACACAATGTGGTGTGAAACAAACCAACACATGCAGTCACAAACGTCTTTTATGCGCACACAAGCACACACAAGCTCACCCACACACTTGGAGTGATCAGTCTCAACAGCAATCATCTTAATTTCTAATTATCCTCGATTAATGTATGCAAATAGGGGTTAATCTAAACTTATTGAAACCATTTCAAAGCCGTGCTTTTAGAGACTGGCTCTATCAATTAACATCAATATTTGTCTTGATTTTATTATTTAATTTTCCCCTCGTTCTCATGTTAATAGCCACAATTAGCGGTAATTAGGAGCTTCCATTTGTGGGCAAGAGAGAGGGAGTGAGAGAGAGAGAGAGGCCTGTTGATTAACAGCGCATTGAAAGATGCCAAGTCTTCCTTCTCTCCTCCAGTCACTCTCCCTCCCAGACCCCAGTCAGGGTCAGAGGCTGAGCGCTAAGCAAATGTAGCCTAGCAAAAAAAAGCAGCTCAAATCAATTTATATTTAAGTCAGGCTTAGCTTGCCATCGCATGCCGGGCAGAGGTGTTCATTGACTTTTATACAAACTGAAAATTCAACAGTCATTTTGTCAAAGCCACAAAGGAGCAACAATCCAGGCGTGCATTTCATTAAATTTCCCAGTCTCTGTGTTTCTCTGTGATATGCAATAAAAAGGATTTGTTAATATGAGGCATATGTTGGATTATTCATTACATGCATGATAATGTCATTATTGAGGATGTGAGGCTACTGGGACCAGTTTGCTTTCCTGTACGTGTCTAGAACAGAGACTAATAATGCAGTCAGCACAACGCTCTGTAATAACATCACCAGATGGATTACACCTTTTTTTTCCCCAGAATGAAAAAAAAAGATCACAAAACTTTACAGAGCTTTGAAGAGAGTATAAACACTGGTGTTCTATCAAAGCAGTTGTGAGGCTACAATATTCACTAATACTGATGAGTAAACACTGTATAAACGGGATATTATTAGTAGTAGTACTAAGTGGCTTAAATACAGCTAATTGTTCTATAGATGTTTTAGTGTTTTCTTTTGGTAATCTACATGGCTTTGAGGATCTGACTGTTCCCTTTGAGTAGGGCTGGGCAAATAGCTGGAAATGTATCAAAACAGACATTTAAATTGACATAATATTGCCCAGGACAATTATTTTGTTACCCAAGAGTGTGTTCATGTCCTGTCCCCTTAAAAACATACTACATATTACATTCATTAATCATAATCGAGGTAACATGTTGAATTAATATTCAATCTTATGTTGAATTAATTGTGATATTGATCTGAGATCATATCACCCAGCTCTACGGTCAAGTCCCCTAAAAATCCAGTTTTTATTAGAAACCCTAAGTGAGTAAAAAAGCTTGCTTTGGTTACTGAGATTATGGTAGCCGTAGTATTAGACACAGTAAATAAGGACGTCAATGGAAGAACGGAAGTAAAACTTGAGTGTGTGTTTGAACATTCCCCAAGTCTTCTGGAATAGATCCGGGTCCTACTTAGAATTTTAACCGTAATAACAAATAAATCTATAAAAACGAGTGAGAAACTCATAGTGACATCAAACACCCTAAAGAAATCACCGCCAACCATTAAAACACAACAAAATTAAAAAATAAATCTTCACATGAGCGTGAACTTCATCGTTCCACATCCTCCTCCAAAATCGACAACCCCAAAGGTCAAAGGTCAGACATCCTCAAATATCACCCATGTCACTTTCCATTGCACATTTTCAATGTCACATTTAAAGCGTCCACTGTCCCGTCAGTCGTCAGTGTCAGCGAGCTGCCAGGTGTGACAGCTGAGCGATGCCAGCGCCGAACGCCGAGGTAATTAGGCGGGAGAACCACATCGCCGTCACTTTAACAATACATACACACACTAACCTTCGAATGGCAAACAGAGCGGCTGGGCCCTGGCGTCACTCCTCCTCTACCTCCTTCACCTGCACTTCGGGCACGCGGCAGCACGTTAGGAAGAAAGGCGCGCTAATTAAAAACACGCTCTGGCACTAACCTTTAAAATGCTAACCTCTGCTTTAATGCCCTTTAGATAACATACAACATGCGCTATCGGGCTGTGCTCCCATGTCAATCCTGGCCTCAAACATACAACACTCGTTTTCAATTAAGAAGTGTTACGGTGGTGGGGAGAGAAAGCGAGAGTGAAAGAGAGAAAGAGGGATTTTTATGTGAGCGGAGACTTGAGGAGAGCTGTCTATAGGTCCTTAATTTATTTCAGAGCAAAAGTGGCTAAGCAGATGGAGACAGATACAGCAGGACATGAGCTGTCTCTTACACACTCGCACACACACACACACACACACCCCGACGTTCACAGACAGACGAACACACACATGCAGCCACAGTCGCACGCGCACATCCCTGCTGTCGTAAATTGCGCTGAGGAATGGAGAATTTATGAGGCACAAATATCTCACTACCAGCCTATCATTTCCTAAGCACTGTCACTGTAATTCTTCCCCAGCCTGTCTAAACACACAGATAAAGCGAGTCTCTACTCCAGCAGAAAGCCAGCACAGACAGATCGCGCCAAGGACCGGGAGGGAGGAGAGGGGGTGCGAGGAAAAGAGGAGGAGGAGGAGGGAAGGGAAGCGGGGGGAAGAGGGTGTCAGTCAGTGCTTAATTTCAAATTCACCTCAATTTGTTAAACACCTCGCCTCTTTGCCTAATATTCACACGGCCGCTCGGAACATGCCAAGCACATACGCGCATTATGGCATGGCTGCATTCTAAAAGCGCGAGAACGAGAGACGGACTCGGCGGGTCAATAAATACACGGATGAAATCTTTTGGTCCAGTCCCAGGCCGCGGCACACAAGGTGAGCGGGAATAAAGATGCAGGGGAGGATGAGGAAAAAACGGTAGGGGCACGGTCAAAAAGCAAAAAAAAAAAAAGATCCTTGCTCAACAAATTAGGTTGTGGCTCGGAAATGGTAATGCGTCCAACAGCGGCAGCGGAGGAGAAGGAGAGGCGATGAAGGAGGCCGAGAGTGTTGTTATAAATTCAGCTCCAACTTCACGCCGGGGAAGTGTTCAGGGTGAACCTGCCCTGCAATTGCCAGGCTTACACCGGCTTATTAAGGGCGGGCGAGCGAGCGAGTGAGCAAGGGAAGTAGTGAAGGAGGGAGGGAGGGCGGGAGAAAAAGAGATGTAGGATGCTCAAAACTCCTGCTCTCTGCACAACGCCGGGGCCCAGAATTCCCAACCGAAAGCTTGCAGCGAAAAGCGCCCCGGCCGAGCAACACCCTCCAATTTACACAGCAATTTTCTGCTCACTCACTGAAGAACCAAAGCTCTTTGTGTCTCTGGTATTAAAATGAAGCCGCCTTACACAGTTAATTAGCTTGTCTTGGAGGCACAACAGAAGAAAGGGCTGCGGCGGTCGGAGCGCGGCGGCGGCAGCAAAAAAAAGGAAAAGAAAGAAAAGTCGCTCACTCGGGCTGATCCGGAGCGGGAGGATTAAAACATGCTGTCGAACTGATGATGCTGATCTCCCATTGTCGGTTAAAAAGGGGGAAGAAAGCTGCAATTGAACTCAGCCGTGTGAGGCACTGATAGCTTTGTGGCAAAGTGTGAGAGTGCAAGTGTGTGAGTGTCTGAATATGTGTGTGTGTGGGATTTTAGCTGTTCGTCAGAACATGGTGGTCCCCTAAAAGCTGGGAAAACCAGAAATTTGTAAGATTTTTGTGTATTTGTGTATATAGATAGATAGATAGATAGATAGATAGATAGATAGATAGATAGATAGATATAGATATAGATATAGATAATTACATACATAATTAAATTTGTATACATAATTTGTAGGTGAAAAGATCCTGAGATAAAGTTTTGATTAGATATATAATTTATGAGTAATAATTATGGAAATCAAGGGAAGTCCCTCAATAAGATTTGAACTATTTATGAGGATATGACTTTCCTCTGAAAGGTGGCAGATCCTGAAGTTTGTGAGATTTTTGTGACTTTAGGGGCCTTTTTCTGTCCTCATAAGGAAAATATGCTTTATTAGAAAATCACTTTTTAAAAAAACGTTACTGGAAATGAAATGAAGCTTTAATTTCGACATCGGCGGTTTGTTCTTTAATATGATCCAGGTTAAATATCACCTGCTGCCCGAAAGGCTAATCACAATTTAAAACGGTGGCACTTTTATGACAGGCATTGCAACAGTGCAATAAATAAAAGTCTTTTATATGTTAACTCTCGTAATTCAGAAATGAATTAAGATGACAACTGAGACTTGAAGGCAGCTCCCCCTCATTTTATATCTGCTATAATTTCTGCCACCTTCATAAGGCCAGACACAGAGGTCACTGTCTCTATTCTGCGGGGTGGACAGAGGGAAGACATAAACGTCTGGACTGTGCCATAAGAAATAAACACACACACACACACACTCACCACACGCTACACACACACACACACACACACACTACACACTACAATGAATATATTTCAGTTTAAATGCCTTTAAGCATTACAGGGTCTTGTGAGACTCTGTAAGACCAGGATAGTTCCTCCTGAAAGCCCTGGAGGACGGAGCCTTCCCATGATTCCCACCTCTGGTGCTGACTGTGGTGCAGAGCCAGCAGCGGCGTCCCAGGGTGCACTGCGGCACGGCACAGAAACATCAATGCTGTGGCAGACACTCAGCGGTGAGCATGGGGGAAAATCACTCTAACATGCTTCTGTGTGAGAGCTTACAGTGTTAACACACACACACACACGGACCACAGCTTTTACTGCAGCCTAGCTCATACTATCAGTCTTATCATCTCTTAACGCAATAAAGATGTGGTCACAATCTGTATGTGCTTAGAATTGGTTCTAAAAGCTTTTTTCCATCTCCCTCTACATATTTATGAATGAAAACACACAGCCTCGGAAGCCAACAGCATCTGTAAATATCAGACAGATACTTGCCGGCAATTAATAATCCCGAATGAAATGTCACATTAAATTTTACAATAGCAGCAGGTTGCATGAATGTTGCATTTGCTGAAAAACAGAAGTGCCCGCAATAAAACAATAGCTTAAACATGACCTTTTCCAATCCAACTTCGAGCGATGTGCACTATGTTAACTCTTTTGGTTAATTACGAGGGGGGAAAATAAAGAAATAACGAAATAAATTGCACCTCCTGGGGAAGGTCTAAATAAAAAGAATAACTTCCCGTGTGCTCCCAATTATCGAGGACGAACTATGTGGAAATAGATGAGGATGCAGCACACTAATAAATAACAATAGAACGCATCATTAACAGGAGGGCATGGTGAAGGAGAGAAACTTAGAGAATAGACTTGGTAAGGGCAGAGCAGCCATGATGATACACTACTCTGTGTGTGTGTGTGTGAACATGCATAAATTGGGATATGGTACGAGCAGGATTACATACAAAACGCAAGGGTCCAATTAAACAATAACACATTTCTTTAGCTCCTGCTCAGGAAATAAAAAAGGAGAACAAAAACATGACTTTCTTTAAATTGAGCTAAAAATAAAACAGAGAGTTAAAGAAAAGGCCAAGCGCTGATCGGTTATTTTTATTTCTAAAACATTTACTTGAGCACTATTTAAAATATAGAATATGATGATGATAGTAACTCAGAGAGAGAGGGAGAGAGAGAGAGAGAGAGAGAGAGGGGAATAAATCTACAACTCTCATTTCACACTCTCTCTCTCCCTTTAAAATTTATATTTTTTATATTTACTTTCACTTTCCCATGATTTTTTTGACTGTATTGCACATGTAAAAATGAAAGACAATTTAATGACAACAAAATGACAGCAAATTTGATTATGTCATAATTAACTATTTGATTTATTTTAACTCATTAGGGTGGACTTAAAGAGACTTGACGCCTTTCGGTCATATGAGGCACTAATGCAGAGAGACGTCAGGATTCTCTACAGCAGGCATCTGCCCACAACAATGAGGCTGAGCAGACAGAGACAAATGCTGGCACTTTCCTGGTGATTTAATCAATAATTTAGTGAAGCTGATAGAAGCGATACTTTAATCAGAGCTAGACAACATCACATTACAGAGGGGGAAAGCCTATAGAGAGCGCTCTCATTTAGTATTGATATGAAAATGGTCGGTTCACTTTGCATCGTTGAAGTGCAATACTCTCCTGGGGAAGACACTTGCCTAAGTGTGTGTGTGTGCGTGTATGCGTGTTTTTTACCCCAGCTCTCTAAAAGTGCACAAGAAAAATCTGCACCTTCATCTTCTTTTCAGATTGGATCAGAGCCTAACTTTTGTCAAATAAAAAATGTGCTTCAATTAAGCTTTTATCAATCATTGTTGTGGCTGTGGGTCTGTAGCAACTGTTACACAACAACTGTGATTAATGGTATAGCGCAGTGCAAGATTAAAAGCGTGACGTCAGACCAAAAAGGGTTATCAGTTTAAACGAAAAAAATCAACAAGAAAAATAAAGTAAGAAATAAAGATGAATGGCAATTCGAACCAATTTAATCCAAATCAATGAAACTTTAAAATCCAATTTACACAGCTGCATTATACCGACCACAAGCTCCAGCATGAATATGTATCTTCCTAACGACTCCTGGCTATTAATAATTAATAATTAGCCCAAGACCACTCAGTCCCCACTGTCCAAAGCTAATATATGTATTAGAATCAGCATCAGCATCAGCATCAGCTGAGCCTCGCTGCCGTGGTCACAGATTCCAGCGCCAAAGCATTACGTCATTCAGTATTGACATGAGCCATCCTTAACGATGTAGAGAGCTCTCAGTTACAGTCAGTCACTGTGGTAAAGGGAGAAAGGAAAGCCTATAGATGCACACACACACATACACACACACACACATGCGCACACACGTGCGCACACACACACACACACGCACATACATAAAGTGACGTGTTGAAAATATCTGTGGATAATTAGTGGGGGCAGTGTCAAGCATGAGAGAAGCAGGAGTCTCAGGAGGCCGCCGGCAGCTCTCCCTCTCTCTCCTGCAGCGCTGTGAGGACTGCGAGAGAGAGAGTGAAAGAAAGAGTGAAAGAGAGAGACGAACACTGTTAAGCTCTCTGCCTTATCCCTCCACCTCTCCGACATGCCCAGTTTCTCTGTTCCTCCCTCCAATCTCGCTTTACCGCTTCTCGTCGCCAGCAGGATTTCATCTCTCTTTCTCATTTCACCTTTCTTTTGCCTACTCAACCCTTTCATACTTTTGCTTTTGCCGCCGTATTACGGGCCGAGCTGGTTGTATTTTTTTTTTTTTTGCACAGCTCTCCCTACGGTGCCTCTGCCGCAGCGCTCTCTAATTCCTCACCTGTTCACTTTGTCTGTTTCTTTATAGTGCTCACGATGGAGGGAGACCACCTGCAGGTCAGCCGGCGAGGGGTTTTTTGGGTGTGTGTGGTGTGTGGAACGCATAGAGACATGAACTCAAACACTAATCATTGGCTGTGGGTGTATTACATATATATATATATATATATATATGATGTATATATATATATGTGTATATATATATATATATACATATATATATACACTCACACGCATACACACACAGATATCAGTTAGTGTTTGAGTTCATGTCTCCTTGCGTTACACATCTGCCTGTGTGGACTGTGTGTATGTAGTGTGTACGGTGTATCACGGTGTGCACACACACATCGTGTATCAAGGTTCATGGCTATATACTTGTCAAAGACTTCAGCCACGGCTGGAAATTCACCAGAGAACAGGCTTCCAATATTCCGCTGTGGCTCAAGAGGTGTATACAATAGCGGGAATTGTTTAACCATCCTGAGCATGGGTAAAGATTTCTGGCCTCCAGGGAAGCAGAGCTGCTTGCTCAGGCAGATTTACGGCTCCGTATTGACTTAAGAGCTGAAAAGCAGTCGCTGCCGCAATAAAATAAAGAGGAGGAAAATTCTATACGACAAATTTAAAGATGAATGCAGATAGGGGTCACGTTTGCCGCCGAAATGTTGGAGCTGTGTGGTGGGGGGAGAGGGAAAGAGTGAAATGAGGAAGATTTCGCGAAATTCAATGGAAGGGGCGCTCTTGAGAGGAGCTATATATCAATTGCTTGCTCATTTGACGTTATTGTCGGCAGTATCCCTGGGTGATTTCACCCCTAAACCCACCCCCGCAATCCTTTACACCGCTGAAAAAGAGTGGGAATGATATTATTTTTAAATCCGTATATTCTCTTTATAACAGTGGGGAAAGTGGAGCACAACACACCTTCTGCCGGTCTTTTTCCGTTTCACTTTTCAGACTGCTTCTCTGTGATATTACAGATTCACAGTTTTCTATCAGAAACTCTATTTTTCCTTATCTTCTCAATGTATGTATTGTGCTTACACACACACACTACACAGACACACATACACACCAAACAAACTCATAGCAGAAGCAAAGCCAAACAAGCAAACAACGGAGCATCAGGACTATATACATCAGATAATAAAAAGCAGTGAAACTTTATCTTCTTTTAACTGAAACAGCTCAGTCTGGCACCAACAACAATCCCTTATCCAGTACACACAGGCAACAAGCACAGCTGCAGAGATACTAGACAGCAGTACACACACACACACACACAAACTGTATCAGTGCCTGTGCATGCAGCCTGCGGATACACACACTCACACACACGCAGAGAGAGAGAGAGTATAGTCAGTGTAGTCATATTGCAAGGAACACAACAAAATCCCACATATGATGTAAAACGTAACTACAGCAAACCAAACTATCTTAAAATGAAATTTTGCAGACAAATACATAAAATCAAACCACCAGCCACTATACTGAAAAACAAATAAAAAATGTGGCAAAAGTAGCTTTGTTTTGACAGGAGTTTAGTGCTTGTTGGCCAGGTGCATGATGTAATCTGTGACAGACTGCAGTCATAAGTGTGGATTTGTGACAACAAAAAATAGACAGAAAAAAAACAGTCACTTAATGAAAATCCATGATACAAAAAAGCATTGCAAACTGAACCTGCAGTTCCTTTTTCATATCAAGATTTTAAAATTGTACACTTGATTTAAAAAAAAACCCCTCACTTTCACCAAAACCAGGCAACCAAGGACGAGTACATGCTCCAAAATTTAAAAGCACCTCAGAGGTAGCTGAGGAAAAGTAAATAATTATCCATTTATATGGTGTGTTATAGGTTAAAAAAAAGTATCGTTAAAATAGAAAGCAACAATTGGTTTATGCTCCGTCCACTAAACCTAAACACACACACATTCACACACAGATAAACCTTTCTAGCTAACAGAAGCAGAAAAGATAAAAATATAGTAACGTACAAAAATTCACAGCAATGTATAGCCAGGCGGTGATGAAGTACTTATCATTAGCACATAAAGAGGACAAAAAGTTCATATTTAAGAAAAATATTGCTTGCCTTACGTGATGTACATTTCCTTTAAACGATATGTAAATTAAATTAATCTAAAATACAGAATCGATCCAAAACAGAACCTACATGCTTCATACAGATGGGCGTGAAAATAATTTTCTAAAAATGCATTATGAATAAACTGCGCCATCGAATTTAAACAACTTATACACACACAGACAGACACACACACATTCTTATACTAAATAAGCAGCAATGGTCAACCACAAAAAATGCTTTTACACAGACACATGCACATCACTCAGAGGATGACAGAGGCCGGACAGCTGGTGTGCGTGTGTGTGTGCGTGTGTGTGTGTAGGTGGGTGTGTGTGAGCAGAGAGACAAGGGGCTGTTAAGGTGATGAGTGAGGGGCGATTTGGAAGCAGCACACGGCAGGTTATCTCTCAACAGTCTTATCATTTTTATATCTCTGCAATAACACACTGTCTAGAGGAAAGACGCAGACTGCCGCCAGCACATGTTGCCTGTAGTAAAACACACACTCTCTCTCATCCCCTCACACACACCCTCTCAAAAACACAGCAGCGACCACATACCAGCGTTCAGTCGCACTTTCCCAAGGCACCTTCAGAAAAAATCAGCCAAAGCTCCATTTAGTTGAATTGTCTAGTGTGAGTTAAAGCATCTGTCCGGGTTTGGCAGGCTTCGTCAACTATCTATGAGGGCTCAGAAAAAAGAACACAGAGTGTCCTGCCAAGGAAGCGCTCACCAAACACCATAATCCGTACATTTTGACCACCAACTTATAAAAAAGCGGCAAGGTGAGGGTGCTTCATTAAATTTAGGCGAAATAAAATAATTTATAAAAAATAACTTCCACGAATTTCAAGTTGCCGAGTAGAAGAAACGGCAAACTTTTAGGGCTCTGATGCTCCAGGTGTAAGAGAGCTCTACCAGAAGAATTGTCACAAAAGAGGCCTGCTTATAAAGCCAATTAAGGATTTAATAAGAACTAAAATGAACAAAGTTTATTTGAACATATCCATATATAGAATAGGATTAAAAAGTGCATGATGAAAAAGGAAAAGATGAAGCAAATGAAAAGGAGAAAAACAGCATCTTCTGCCATTCCCTAAACAAACCTAACGTGTTCGAAATTGGAAGAAGGGAGTGACCCCACAAAGGCTCAGAGGGCCAGAGGGAGAGGGAGGGGACACAATGCCAGCACGTGCTACCCGCAAGGTGGAGGAAGGGAAAGGGAGAAACGGAGGTGGGGAGGAAGAGAGAGAGAGGAGGGGTAGAGGGAGAAAGAGAGAGAGAAGGATCGCGCCTTGCCTCGGGCAGATGGAGCAGCGGGGGGGACACTGGGTGGGGGCAGCAGCCCAGGCGGAGAAACAGACAGCCTGTGTTCGCCATGGAGCAGAGCATGTGGTAACGGGACGTTTTGCGCATCAAGCTGGGAGATCCTGCTCTCTCTCTCTCTCTCTCTCTCTCTCTTACACTCTCTCTATCTCTCTCTTTCCCTCCCTCTCCCTCGCTTACTCACTCACTCACTCACTCCCTCACTCTTTCTCAGCTTTCTCTTTCTGTTATCTGGCTCTCGTCTCCTCTCCTCTCCTCCTGTTCTCTCCTGTTTGCTTTCTCCCCTTCTCCCGTGGCTCTCAGACTCAACTTGTGTGAGCTGGGCCCCGGCAACTGACAGCAGTGTGTGTGTGTGCGTGTGTGTGTTGTGGAGTTGCGCGTCGTCGGAATGGTCCAGGGCCCTCTGTCATCGAGCCTCCGCCGCGCACTTTCACACACCCGCGCGCACACATACACACACGCACGCACAAGCCAATGTAGGCCACAGGAGGTTCTGATGGGAGGATGGGAGGGAGGCAGGGACGGATGGAGAGAGGAACAGTGAAAAGGAGAGAGACAGAGAGGGAGGGAGAGGGGAAGGTAGGAGGGACGAGGGGCTTTGGGAGGAAGAATTGGGGGCGTGAGGGGGTCGGTGGGTATTCAAAGATCAAACATCTCCCCAGTAGAAAATGAAGGGAATGTATAATGACATTAGAACAGCTGATCCCCGCCATTAATTGCGAAGCCCTCCGTTGTTGGCGCTGCTGTGTGTCCGCATCTCTCAGCACAGTGATCTCATACACACACACACAAGCTTTTGATTTACCCACTTGATTCCCCATTTATTAATTATTCACCTTTATCAAGCCACTTCTTGCATATGCTACATTTCTGTCCAAGACGATTCCCTTTTACAAGCATTTTTACAAGCACAATTTTTCTCGCGACGAACAATTTTCAATTCACACCAAACATATTTTAGAAAGGGAAACCTCAGCCAAATGATTCGCAAAGAATCTGTCGATAACTGCTCCGAAAGCAACAATAAGCGAGCACATTCCTGGAGTGCAGTGGCGCTTTGTACGACGCTTTGGCGTCGGATCGTGCTACAGAGCTCATATACGTGCTGGGTTCATGTGAGGTCCTTGGGGGGCTTGAAGTATTTCCCTGTGGAATCGAACACAGCAGATGTGCTTCTAGCATAGTGGGGACAAACCCCCACTCCAAAACCCCTTTCCCCCGCCCCCCACTCAGCCTGCCCCGAGCAGCCATGTGAGCAGCTACAATACATCCACAGCACATCTTTACACCGACTCCATTCATTCTGCGCTGAGATTACTACATTCAGACTATAGAAGTGGGCGAGTGCGTTTGCATACACGTCTTTAATTGTAGCAAAAAGGTGGAACAAATGAATCTCTTAACACTGAATTAACACTCGTTATAAAGGTTGGAGGCCAAACCGCACTTTACTTTCACTGCCAGGCACACTGACCTACCTTTCATTTAAAAAAGCCAAAAAAGATGCTGGTATTTATTATGATTTTATTAGTGAAAATGTAAATATATAAAGAAGCTGAATGTGTAAAATCCTCAGTGTTTATTGTGGATATAATTTATAAACAGAACAATCACTTACTGCATGGATATTATTATGGAGATGTATAGTTAAAAATAAAAAAAAATAAAAAATACAAATAAATACTATATAAAATAATACTAATAAAATACTATATATATATATATATATATATATATATATATATATATATAGTATTATTTTATATAGTATTTTATTTTGTATTTTTATTTTTTTTATTTTTAACCATACATTCCATATTAATATCCATGTATGTACATATATACAATATGAAAAATCATTTAAATGATCTATATATATTTTTACACTAAATATGTAAATTTGCTAATTTTATGTTTATAGTGTATATAGATATGCACACCCTAACTTCTGTCCCTGCTTTGTTTTCCACTTGATGCTAATTACCTCGTTTAAAATATTAATTGCAACGTGTCTCACTCAAAACAAAGCATTAAAAATACATTAGCTGCAAGATAGGTTGGCCTGAATATGGTATTTATATCACAGCTCTATTATGCATCTACAAAGAGCAAAGTAAAGTGTAACCTGTATAACAAAAGGAAATGTTTAATGTCAGCCAAATAATGAGATGACACAAAACACAAAATCACACGGTGTGTGCTGACCCTTCCTTTTTCCTACCCTCTGCTAAAAAAGGATAACATTCTGAGAGAATGTAACTCGCTGGTAAAATAATTAGTTTTGGGCTAGTCAAAAAATTATTTGATTGAAATATTCCCATAAGATGGGCGTATAAAGTGGACTTTATGCTCGGAGATAAAGTAGACAGGAGTCAAGCCTCTGCCGTGCCACTTGACTGAAATGGGATCTTCAGGCTGATATGCTAAAGGTTAAAGTGCAAATGTTTCTTGATTTAACACTGATGAAAAGTCTTAGATTTTAAGCACTTCATTAATGGCGGAATCTTATTACGTCGTAGGTGCTCACATAAAATGGTAGTAATTCTAGCAGGCAGTCAAGGTGTTCATCTCTACCACAGGGAGTGGTAGAGAAGCAGGAATGTGTGCTAGAAAGTGTGTGAGGCTGTGTGTGTGAGTGTGTGTGTGTGGATGATGAGATTATGTTCTTAGTGTTCACATTGCTGTCTGAGGGGAAATTAAATAAAGTATTTAAAACACAAGTCAGTTCTTTTTTTAATATTACAATGAAATTTTTTTTCTGCAGAATGTTATTTTGAGGCCTTTCACCTTGCTAGCAGGAACTGATGTAACATTAGAAAAATCCAACTATAAAAGTCTTACTGAAACGGTCTACAAGTAGATCCTTACAATTCTACCCTAACCCAATCATTTCAATGTTCCACATTCTAAAACCCTTTCCTCTCGACCTTACCCAACGTTCCAAAAAAGAATGTAATATCAAGTGAGGCTGATTTATTTATTTTTTAAATCAAGAGGTAGGAGTGAAAAGACAAAAGAGTTTCAACCGACATGAAAGGAAGCGGGTGAAGTATAGAATGAGGGCAGTCAAGACGAGAGGCAAATTCACAGTACGGGAGAAAACAAATGTAAATGTGATTGATCAACAGCAGTGAGGAAAACTGAAATAAACCTGCAGCTACGTTATGGCCCGGCTTCCCTGCGCTGACGTTTCCCATGGTGGAAATTGAAATCGCATTTACAGGACCAAATCCACCCGGGCAGCCGCATAACGTAAAACTGCATCCCGCTCGAACCTGACGCGCCTCTGCATGAGTATAATGACTACAGATTTCTGACACTATCAATCAAAACTCACACCAGCACTTCAAAGCCATTCAGGTAAGGCTGATACCCACCCAGCACATCTTTCTCCAGGCTTGAGGAACACACACACACACACACACACTGCGCCAATGAAAGCATGGAAAACAACCTGAGTGTGTGCATTTATTTTCATAGTAGACTGCGTTTAATTGCATTCTACGATGCTGAGACTGTATTTATGCAACGATAACATATGATAACCAATATTTCAACTCCCACCACTGCTCCTAGTTTGGGACCTGCAGTAAATGCACTTTCAACCATCATTACACTTCATGCAAAACAGGCTCCTATAAGGGCAGTGAGGTGGGTATTACCATAGTGCTATTGATCTGGGTGGAGCAGTTTCTCCAGGGTTCAGGGTAGGAGTCAGATTTTTTATTATTTTTTTAAGAAAAGTCCCTCTGCAGTCTTTATGAGAACTTAAACACCCTGTGACATTGAGAACTTCAAAGCAGCGGGGTTGTAACTTCAAAGATGGTTTGAACTTTTTTATTTATTTATTTTTTTTGCTGCTTCATGAAAGGTTGTTTATGGACACAATGCAAAGATGGGGGTTGGAAGGTGGGGCTACAGATGGGGAGCATGAGGAGGGGAGGGACACGAACAACGCGACGGGTGTCGAAAGCATTTAAAGTACAAGTCGGCATAAAAAGCCATCAGATCGTCGCGAACTCTGGACACACATAACAACCGTATGCAAAAAAAACCCCTCACAAGCGCTTGTCTATAGGAAAGTCACTTTCAAATGCAGCATTCCCAGCTGGTGGAGCCAGCGTTTGAAATAGGAATCAAAGGGGCCATAGCCTGACAGGGGGCTTCCACATTAGGAATTCCTCTACCTTCATCCCCTAAGGTGCTTGTCCTTTTGCAAGGTGGAACAATAGCGAGGAGGAAAGTCAGGCCTCTATCTCTCAACCTGGAGGTTACTGTACACTTTACCCTTTGGAGAGTTTGGACCAAACTTAGTGATCAACTGGTGAGTAAATATGATGGGGCTTAATTGCATTCGCCATGTTTAAACGCATAACACCACAACAAAAATACACTATATAAATATCAGAACAAATTTCGGAGCTGCCATGTGAAACCCTGGACAAGCTGCATCATTTTTGACTTTCAGACTTCCTATCACATTTTTTCATTACTTTCTGAAAGAAAAAAGCAGTGGAATAAACAGTCTTATAAAAAGATATGTGTGCTTGTGTGGGTTCAGTTTCTCAGGCACCAAACCGTTGCATCTTCCATTTCACCTGCTTCATACAATGAAATTCTGTTTCAGCCACGGCTTTAGGCAACAATAGTTCAGAGGTACGAAAACCCTCAGATCAAGTACTGCGGGCTTATAATTTATTCATTTTAGAACTAACACCTTGCCACCTAAACCTGCCATCCAAAACCTTTTGCTAAAAGCTCCAAAAACTTCTTACAGAATGCGTATCAGTTTATCAGTTTAACTGCTCTGAATGGAAGTGGGCCAGCGCCTGAATGCGATCAGCACTTGGCAAGATATCATTTTTGTCTTTCAGTGCCACACATCAATCTTCATTTATTCCTCATACCCATTCTATGAAAAAAAAAACCACAGTCTGGCCCAGTAAGCTGGGTTTAGCCGATCATCAGCTTAAGATGATCCATAAAAACCCATTTTCTTGTGACCATCTGTATTTTGGAGCCCTTAGGGCTTATTTTGCTGCCAAACCAAGTTGGCAAAATTGTGCTTTTACCAGTTTGACCAGCATTAAACCATTATGAAAGAGTTTAAAATGCAAGTTGGTTGAGGCAGCAGAACATGGTCAATTTACCAGATTGTAAGTATTGACAAGACTTTATCAGATCAAAGCCATGGTGACTTGCTAGTGGTGTTTATAACAATCTTTTTCTTTCAGTTAATCTCTTGACTATTTTACTGATTAGCTGATTAAATAATTAAAAAGTCCTTTTTGGTCATTTTGTTTACATTCAATTCATATTAAAAACAAGTGCATTATAAATACATAACTAGTTGATAATTATGAGGATATTATTATTCAATATGACCCTTTAACATACACTGTTCACTGTGTTAATTTAAATTAATTATAATGTCAGCAATTAATCATTCCCTGCATAAAAATAAAATTATTATATAGATTCTAAACAAGGGTGGCATGGTGGCACAGCGGTTAGCACTGCCGCTTCACAGCGAGAAGGTCCTGGGCTCCATCCCCGAGTCGGCCGTAGGGCCTTTCTTTATGGAATTTGCATGTTTTCCCCAGGTTCGTGTGGGTGTTCTCTGGGTGCTCTAGTTTTCTCCCACACTCCAAAAAGTGTGCACTGTAGGTTTCCCTTTCAATAGTTGTTGCTGTGGCCAATGAAACAGCGTCCAGCACACTTTTGGTTTCCAATCATTTGATCATTTTGAAACCTTGGATCTTTCAGAAACGTTTACACTCAACTTTGTCAGCGTCCGAGTCGACTAGAACTGACCACCAAGCAAAGTGGCGCATTTTCCCTGTTGACATCATCAACTTTGTTAACTACTCTCCATGTAGCCCTAGTGTAAACCTGCAGTAAACTAATCTGTTTAATTAGCAGCCCGCTGAAGGCTTTTAGGCTTTTCCAGCACACCAATCAAAGCTCTATCTCTCCCCCTGAACGCCTTGGCGACTACTGCAAAGCCTTTCGAGGAGGAAGCGACCGCTGACTTCAGTGTGCAGGCTTAGAGAAGAATGTGCTCGCGCTGATGTCGGCCCAAATGACTAGACTCTCGCTCCTGCTGACCAGTAAACAGATGTTTCTCAGCTTGTATCCGAGACAAGATCTACTGTACAGTGGCACAGTCTGCTGGAGCTCTAAAAACCGTCACCTTATTATTAACCTATCTGTCAGAGCAGCTCTCGGGTCGGCCAGCCTTTACAGAGAAAGGTGAAGCTGTTTCTGGCAATGCCACAACACCACATAAGAGGTGCCAGTCCTGCCCCATTCGTCTGCCGCTTTGACTAGATATAAGCATAAGAAATATTTCTTCTGACTAAAACAAAAATCCAAATTTGGTTTCCAAACTGATCTGGACACCATCAAAATATCTTGTTCCCTCACATCTAAAACATTTGTTTTTGGAGTATTTTGGGTTTGTTGTTTGCTGTCACAGCTGACTGGCAAGGTTTGTACTTGAGCCGACCGATTTTCGGGGCTGATAACGCTACCAATTATTGCTAGTTAATTGGGCTGATAACCGATATTTGGAACACACATGCAAAAAATATATTAGTCAGAATTTTGAATTTTACAAACACCAAGCTCAGTTGAAACTCTCCCCTCTCCCCTTTTCCTTCTCGGAGAAGCGTGTATATAGAAGTGCATGAGTGTGGTGTGAGTGACAACAAAACTTCAGCGTTGACTGGCTACTACTCGTGTGACACATGGCCAATCAGAGACTGTTGTGGGTGGGACTTTAAATGAAGCAGGAAGCCGAGACCAAACGGCAGAGAGAAGAAACGGCAGTGGAGTCTTAGTAGTGCACCTTGCAGTTACTCAATATAGGTGATTGTTAAAATTAAACACCGATACCGATAGTCGGAAAAATGCCTTATATCGATCACCGATAACTGGCCCTGCCTATACTCGATCGACCCTTAGTTTGTACTGTAAGTATGCTCAACCAAAGTGGATTATTATTTCCTAATGCAAAAGTGTCATTTTCAATCTTTGTCAATTCACAATACATAAAGGAAACACACAGATGTAGTGGCAGACCTGCTGGGGTGGAGTCAACAAACATTAAAATAATTTCAAAAACAAGGGCAAGATCACGTCAATCAAAGGTTCTGAAAGTCAGTTTTCATATATTTTTTTATTAACTGTCCAGCCCTACTCTAAATGTTTGGGACTATCAGAGCGGTGTTACTGTTCCTGGCTCTTTCCCTTCCTTGCAAATATCACAGAACAACAGAATCACTTTAAATACATTTGATCTAATTAATCTCTTGGTCCAACCAGACCTCGCAATTATGAATTCATTAAGCAATCCTCATTGTTTCATTAAGCAGCTCTCACTGTTTAATTGTTTAGGCCGCTAAAGTGTGGTGACATAATTGTGCTGAGAGAGGGTCAGTGCTCTGCTGAAACGCATTACAGCCATATGACGTAGTACTGATTTGGGTGTCACACAAAACAGCAGGATTAGCTAATGGCCGCTGCCACCTGCAGTCTCAGTCTCAAGTTGGCTGCGTCCCTCATCTAACTCCACAGCAGCAGGGAGCCGTGTGAATAAAGCTCTGGCTCGATGATTGAACGTCTCTGCTTATTTTTCATTTCACAATGCAAAATTGGATTGACCTCATACTGCGTCGGGGCCGACTCTGCCTAAAGGGTAAGTCGCGATTATGCCTGTACAGTGATCAGGGCAAAATAATTGAAATGTAATTGTAAGCAAATTGCTTAGCTATTAAGCCAGTTTATTTAGCTATGATTAGCTTTGTGAAGGAGTGCGCGAGCCGGTGAAGTGAAGCAACTACCTGCTGATTTTTGAAATTACGCATATTCAGAGCATAGCAAGCCTTTCTCGTGTAGCGCAGGCCGAACGGATTATCTTCAATAAAAAAGTCAAACATTGCTTGTACTATGTGCAAAAAAAATCATGCTCAGAGAACATACATGTAAAAATAGAAGAACATGTGGTGATTTACAGTTTTGTAACCTCGGGCGCTGAGCAAAATATGTAATTCTACAAAATATATTATGCTTCTTTGACAGGTGCAGATGACAATGTGTGTAAATCAATGTACAGCACTTTTTCAATGTATGTAGACAAACATACTACACATTTACATGCAATATGCTGGTCTACATACGGTATGACAGAAAAACACACTTTTGAATTATTACGTATTTTTTCTTAGTGCCTGAGATTACATTTAGAAGTGGAAATCTGACAAATCCCAGCACTTTAGGTGCAGATTAAAAGAGCACAGCCAAACATAAATTAGATGATTTTACAGCTGCAGCTATCGATTCTTTTTGTAATCAAGTATTCTGTCGATTTTTTCAACAATTAATTGTGTAATCATATAAATTCTTTTTTTTAAATCAGAAAATAGACAAGTCCGAAAATGTACAACCAATTGGCTTTTATTCCTGAATGTTCCTTGAGAGAATTTCTTTTTGAAATCAGCACATTTCTGATAATAACTGGTCAGCGCCTGTAGATTTTTTAAATGTAGCTTTCTGTAGAATAAAAGTGCTAAAACTGTAGATATTACTACTAGAAATTGTAAGAACAGTGTCTGTTTTATTGGCAGAGTTTTTATTATGCATTCTATGGTTTAGTATGCTGAAGAAAAATAAGATTAGTGCCAGGTGGAAACACTTCTTTATACATTTGGTATCCATCAGAATGTAGAATAATTTATTGATAACAAAGAAATTTTCTATATTTCTTCTTTCTTATTGATTACTCTCTAACATTATCAAATTGAAGAAATCTGATCAATTCAAAATAAAGAAATACTGAAGTTTTGGGTCATTTTGAATCAATTTGGCCTATAAAAGAAGCTGCTTTTGGCCTTTCTCCAAGAGAACTACATTCCGGAATAAAATATCAATAAACGGTTGTATGTGTGAGAAGAATGCTGGTTGTTGTGGTTATCAGCTCAAATATGAGTTTAGTCTTTACATTTATATGCATTTACTTCTGTTTTTGTGCACAGAATATCTCACAAATACTTTCACATACAGAGGGCTCAGGTCTTGTCTTGAACAGAAAACGTTGTGCATCACTAATAAGCATCCGTGTGAAACACAAGCTGCGCATGCTCTTGCAAGTGAAAAGAATTTGACGCAGCTTCGATTCTAGAAAATTTGCCTCAACCATTTTTTGTAAGCGAATTATTCAAGTTATTCTAATAATTGTCCAGCTCTAGTTGATTTGATGCAACCAGAACAGCTTTAATAGCCTTATAAGAGTCCTAACACTGAGGTATTTGACCCATTCACCCCTCACCTCTCAGCCATATTTTGACAGGGACTGGGGCAACATAATAAATCGTTTTTTTTAGCAAGTAAGGTGGTGGACAGGTACGGAAGAAAACTCGCACTTTTGCTCTTTTTTTCTCTCTCCTTCTCTTTCTTGCGCTCTCGGTCCCTCTCCATCTGCCTGTCTTAAAGGCCCAGCGGCTTGCTTAGCCTTTTAATGTTCAGCAAATCTGCTCAAAGTCCATCCATCATCCAAGCAGTGCAGTCAGACACAGCTCCATCGCCGTCGTCAGCTACTCCATCATACTCTCCATCACACGAGCCTTTCTTCTCTTCCCCTTCTCTCTCTCTCCCTCGCTCTCTCTCTCTCCAAAAAATAAAAAAGCAGCGAAGAAGCGGAATGAAGTTTATGCTGGAGGAGAAAAGGAAGACAAAGAGATCGACCCCCTTCTCCGGCGTTTCTCCATTCCAGAGCCTAAAGTGAATTCCCCAGCTTTCAGTTTTGGTCGAGCGACTCCCTGCATTCATGACGTCACGTGAAAATACAATTCTACAAAGCAATCCGCCCTGTTCTGGTTTACTTCTCACCACTGTCTGGGTGCAATATATCTCTGATGGAATTTAAGCTCACCTCCAACAACATTTGCATTTCAGCGCAGCAAGCGCCCCTGATTCATAGGAGCCGTGGGGTATCAAGGGGAAACTCTCCGGGTGGAAATAACGGCAGCGAGTCCCCGCCTCCATCGGTTAATTCAAAGCGGCGTCGGTTTAGGCGAGCCCGATGGAACTGTTTTGGCAAAATTGGCCATACGGCCTGCGACAATTGCTAATATTCTTGTGGAGACGCGTGTGTAAAATCGTATAACATCTGACCTCACGCACAGTCCGGGTTTGAAATATCAAAATGGGATTTTGAACCTTTACTTAAGTTTTTGGTTTATTTCAAATAATCGCCACTGACGGGATACAAGGAAAGATTGCAGACTCGTAGATGAGAGAGGGGAGGAAAAGAGCAAGTGTTGCAGAAAAAGGGTCGAAAAAAGATGGAGCAAGCACCCAGATGGAAACAACACTCCTTTTTTTGGCCTGCTTGACATACGCCCATTACCATAAACTTCATTTCCTTCTCCCTGCTCTCAGTAAATAATGGAGGAGAATGAGCGAACCAGCTCATCGTGCGTTTCGGGGGAGAGGGGGAGAAATGGGGGGGTGAGGGAGGCTCGAGCGGTGAAGGACTCCGACACAGAGGTGGTGCCATGTACAATCGAGAAGCTCTGTAATATCAATCAAGCATGACACGCAAATTTTCTCTCCTGGGCTGATGTTGATTTATCCTTGGCCTTGTAGGTAATTCGGCGTCTCCGCGCTGCACCCACAAATATTCATACATTACGGCACAACGCTTGTGTGTTCCTGAAGGAAGCACGTAAAAACGGGGGAAAATAAAAAGGCAGCTAGGGAAACTTAAAAACAACATTTCTGCTCATTTCAAGTTTAAATTGAGTTTTCACTCAAATGAGCAGAAACATCATAAGGCTGTTGATTTAACCTTTGGCATTACACTGAGTTCAAAGGTAGCGACGGTCTCACGCTTGCTTCAAAGTAAATGCAAATAATGACCCAAAACTGCAGCGGGGCCCCAAAGTTACACAGAGGCCCGCCAAGAGGTTTGACAAACAGACGGCCGCAGAGGAAATGCGATGGCCGTGCGACGGCCGTGCGGATGTCGGTGGCGAACAGGTGCGAGGGATGAGGGCCTCTCGCTCTCCCCAGATCTCTAATGCCCACTGGCATGGACCGCCGTGGCGACGGCGAACAGCTGGCGTAACGGGGTGGGCAAGCGGAGGAGGAGGAGGAGGAAGGGGAGGGGGGGGAGACACAGCCTGCGAGCTGGCCTCCAGCTCCATCCAAGCGGCTTCTGAAGTCATCCGGACCAGTGCAGCTGTGTCACCAGGCAGCGGCACATTCAACCTGACAACAATCAGCCAGGCCCCCGAGCTGCTGGTGCTGGTGCTGGTGCTGATGCTGTTGCTGCAGCGCCGAGGACCCCAAACTCTACTCCAGGGTGGCGAAGGGGCAGGGGAATGTTCTTGGAACCGCTGCAGAAACGAGCTCGTCAAAAATACTGTGCCACAAAATGCACAATGCACAATGTTATCCAGGGATCATTCAATCATTCGTTTTTCCAAATTAAAACCAAAACCAAAAGCGTCTGCTTTTTATCTAGATTTTTTAGATTTTTGCTTGAATAAAAAATGGAAAAAATAAAAACATATTTTTACCATTTGGTTTTTATCAAACGTAAGTGGTGTGAAAGTGACCCTTGCATGCAGAAGACTGTAAAAAATGTGAAAATGTTCCCCATACTCAGAACTGTTGCGACATAGCGAACAGAATAATTTTTATACATTTTTTATTTAAGCATGAAATGGGAAATTGGAAAATGACTGATTAGTTTTTTCTATTTGATTTAAAAAATGAATATTGAGAAGTGTTTTTTGGGGTTTAGCGATAGGCATTCTTTACATTCTCTACCCTGAACACCATCAAAGCGACAAGAGACAAATTCTGTAAGTAGCAATGCTGTGCATTAGATGCCAGTGATGCTCTGTCAGCTACATTAGCAATTTGAGCCAGAGTTTTGCTTTAACACAATTTTTTTTTCTTTAAAGAAAAAATCCAAAGCTTAAAACACACAGGACATGCGGCGTAGTGTCAGAATTAACTGTCCATAAATACATTCCTGGGGCTATATGCCTATGAACATTTGGCATATCTCTGGGAGGTGACTCTTTTATGACTATGAGGTGCTCACCAGGGTGTGTGTCATTAACGCTGGGGCAGCTACGCGCTAGCATGGAGAAACGCGATGTGTGAGTGGACCGGAGCACGTCGGCTGTGTTCTGGAGTAGAGAGTTGCTTATTAATGAAAAAGACTCGCATCACTTCAGGCCGTCCGCAATATGGGTTTCACCCTCCAAGCCTCTGAAGGGTTAGTGCACCAGCGATTTATCGGCCGCAAGGCAAAAGCCACTCTACATTACTCCACACACACAGACACACACACACACACACACACAAATTCTTTCTCACTCTCTCAAATATGGCACACACTCTTTCTCTCTCACTTTCTCTCACACACATTGTTTCTCTCTCACACAGTCGTGTCTTGCCATCTTTGTGAGGTACGTTCATTGATACCCACAGTTACTCGCTCTGAATAATACTACAGTGACAAACTACAATGGCTATCGAACCTTATCCCAACATCCAACTCTTCTGAATTCTGTAGGTTATATTAGAAAATGTAAAGGTATTTTAAATAAGCCTTATGAGGACCGGTCCTCACAAACATGTCCCCATAAAGTCATAAAAATTAGACAAATCTCAGATTTTCCTACTATTTAGGGGGGAAACCAGGTCCTTACAATCACCTAAAACCTGACCATACACATACACACATACACACACACACTTAGCCTCCCCCTAAACGAACGGCCCGCAATCCATCGTCTCGGGCTCGTTCAATTTCGGCGGCTTCTCAAGCGCAAGTCATTTCCTGCACTTAATATCTTCGGCAGAACGTTTCAGAGAGGAGCGGCGGCGGAAAGTGAACAGCGAGGAAAAAAAAGCAAAACAAGGTGGAACGTTTGGCGAGGCGACATGACAGATTAATCTTTGAACACGTCACAGCAAATTTAATTACTCACCAAAGCATAGAGAAAAGGCCCGCATTGTTGCTGATCTTTTGTGGAGGGGGATGTCTCCAAAGAGAATTTCACAGGTCTTTAGGCTTGCATTAATCCCGCAATTGCGCTCACGCCCACACTCACACTCAAAACTAAGACCGGGGTTGGGGGTTGGGGGGCTGGGGGCCGGGGGCCGGCTAGCGGAGACGAGCGTGGCGTGCAGATAGCATCTCCACATAATCATGAAGCTAAATTACTTCCAGCCAGATGATTATTAAAAACACACAGCCTTTGCTGGATCAAACTTTATCTCAGCCACTGCTAAACAGACAGTTGTCATCTCTGCCTGACGATATGAAAACGAGGCGTGATGAAGGCAGTTTGATCATCCAGCTTTCACACGCCACCACGGAACTAACCGGCGCCCCAAAAGCAAACTTGTTTACTGCGTGAAGCCAAATCGGCTGTGTGAAAAACTCAAATAAGACATTAACTCTGAGGATACAGCGTATACATATGGATGAGAGTGATTCAAAGGCTTCTTGCTCTCCCCCCAAGTCCCATATGTAGTTAGTTCAATCAAATACTTTACAACCCTTGCATAGAATAGGCTTTTTGTACTGAATTAAATACCTAATAAACAGCATTGGGCACACATACACACACACACACACACACACACACACACACACACACACACACGCTCTCGTGAACACACAAAGTTGGGCTCATGTCCTCGCGCCAGAGTCCTTTCCGAGTCTTTGTCTTGGGGACTAGGAGGACAACAGAGTGCTGAAAGGGTGACTTTAAACGGGGTCTTGTAGCTGCATTAGAATTCTAAGTATTTAAGTAGTGAGTATAAAGGAGGGTCCCGCGAGTCTGATCTCTCTAATCTACAAATGGCTTCTTGCTATTAAACTGCTAATTCTGGGGATTAAGGGATCCCTGAGAACACAATCCCCCTTTCCCGCTTTTTGCCGGTTTGCAGAAGGTGTGGGTTTAAATATTAATGAGGAGGATAAGGCGAGGCTGGAGAGCGCAAAAATTAGAGGAGCAGAGACTCGCCAGAAACAAACGAGGTGAATGTTGGCTACGTTGGCTAAGCCCTGGGAGTAACACTGAAATCAGACGCACACATGCATACACAACCTAGCTCCACACACACACACACACAGTCGCGTATTACTATCTTTGTGAGCTCCTTCCACAGACTCCCATAAAGACAACTAACCCTAACCTTAACCTCAGTAACCACAAGCACATTTTTTACCTCCTTTAGTTTCTCAAATAAATAAAGCACATTTTCTGTAGTCATTTTTCTTCATGGGGACCTCTCAAATGTCCCCACAAAGCCCAAAAAAATGAATGAAAGTGATTTTAGGGAACAAAAAAGCCCCCACAGCGCCCTAAATGCCAGCCCACACACATACAAACACACTAAAAATGTTCACATCTCGCTATCTTTCCTTCAGCTCATAATAACCAGATCCAAATATTTCTAACCTCGGTAAGCAAAGAAAATATTTGTTACCTTTGATTTTATCAAATATACGCAACTTTCCTATGAAAGCATTCTTTCCTTATGTATACAAAATCACAATATCTCTGGATTTCCTCCTCTTTTAGTTGGCAAATCGGTTGTAACCAACTGCTAAAAACCGCCCACACGTGCAATCCTCCTCTAAAACACTTTTAAACACACAAAATGCACACCCCCTACTAATGCACTCGCACCCCCCGCACAACACACACATACACACTTCCACACACACCTCCTGGTGTATGGATTTAAAGCAAACCTCATACACCACACATAATTACCCATATTTTGAACACAAATCACAGAAAAACTGTGATCAGCACTATCTGCCATTAGTTGGCACACACTGCATGCGCATTTATGATGTGCTCAAATGCGCACACACACACACACACTCTTTCTCTCTCTCTCATATACACACACACACATGCCCAACAAACTGCGTGCACAGCACCGAAAGCAACCCTGCCTCGCTGGCAGCTTGGAAAAGCAGCAGCATTAAACTTTAACTAGCGGGAATAACTATGGGCAGATTTCTAACAGTTGCGCTGCACAGCAAATTGATCGCTGCTTCTTTCCATTCGTTTCTTTCTTTCTTTCTTTTTTTTTTGCTCTGCTGCTCTCCCCTCCCGCCACGGCGAGTCCCCAAACGGCGGCCCGAAGCTCAGCTCCGTCTGCCTCTCCTACACACATGGAAAAGGTCAGCCATGTTTCAGACTAGCTCCTTTAACTGGGGAACAAGCTCTCACTGATTTCCTGTCCTCTCCCAGCCGTCTGCGGACCATTACTGCGATCGGAATCGAATAAGCTGTGTATTTCATGTCAGAAAACAAACCTCCGTGGAGGAACGATCACTGTTGGGTGTGTTTCTTGCTGTTGTGATTTATATAGCTTATACAAACATGGCAGATGGAATAATACTCTTCATGATGAAGACAGCAACAAGAAACCAGGAAAGCCACATGTACACACCAACCCTGGCCACTGCCGGCTGGTGATTGATATGTCACTCGAGACTTCATACGCAGCAACTACAGCACCAAATCCTTCTTGTCTATTTGAGATGACACAGGGCGTTCTGAAAGACTTTTGTTTGTCAGTGCATTCCTTCGATTCAAACTTCTGATTAAAAGATTAACTTTACACCCGAAGTGCTGACCTGCATCAACAGTGCAGTTAAAGAGCACATAAGGCATTTGCAAGCCATTAAATTAACATTAACAACTTGTAAAATTGGTGCAGAAGTAATAAACCTCGACTCACTTATCGTGGAACCCAACGGATTTCCTTTTATCCACTCCAAACTTTATATATGCAATGCTCAACAGAGAAATTACACCAAACACAGGACATTGTACCTGCCGACCACGAGCCAAACCTGCTGTGCCTATGCAAAGTGGGTCTTTTGTGCTCAGGCCGGTTAAAGCTGGTTAGCCGTTCCCCTGGTGGCTGTTGCTCGACTGCGTTCTGCGCCGCAGGGCTTTGAGGTCCCCAGATCAAAGAGTGACCCCATACAGACACCAGCCTCGCATAATGATCCCCGCGTCCAACCTCACACGCTGACACTGTTTCATGTACTAATACGGCATTTCTATGCAGAGACCTTCCTTCTCATTACAAGTGCTATTATGAGGAATCTTTGCTTTGGAATCCAATTACTACATATGACATTAATTCCAGTATAATTACCTTTGGAGTGAAAGCAGGGTACATTGAGACGAAATCAAATGAATGTGATCCCATTGCACGTTTGTGTCTAATAGGGCAATCATTTGGACTAAATCCCATTATTGAATTAATGGAAGACACTTGTTTTCAATGAGGTAAAAACAATAGGGAACATGTGTTAAATTCAATTAGATGTGCCAATGAGAGGAAAAAAGGGAGTTTGTATTTTATTCTTCCTGTGAGTGCAGCGAGCATCGACACAGTCAGCTGTCTGAAATTCATGACTGTGTTTGAGATGCGTCAGCCTTGAAACAGTTCAAATTTGAAAGCTCGGATCAAAACAGAGCGGCGTCGAGGGATTCCTCAACGTACGAAATGAAGAAGTGCAAGAAGTTAGAAATACTTTTTCAGTCAATTTCCAAAAGAAGAAAGGTGACATTCACCAGTCAAATGAAGTCGTCAGAAAGGCATATGGACTATTTCCATGCAACCTACCAGAACAATCAATACACAACGCAGCTCACCCTGACTGGGGTTCTTCTGCTCACTTAAGGGAGGAAAATATGTCCTAAAAAGGGTGGAGACATAGCAACAGACAACAGACAACTTTTTTTTTAAGTGAGTGATTATTTGCCCTTGTGAACACACCACAGCACAGCACACAGTGCACCACAACGAAATGTGATCTCTGCATTTAACCCATCCATGAAGGAGCAGCGGGCAGTTAACAAACGCCCGGGGAAAGGTGCTTGGGGACGGTACCTTGCTCATGAGTACCTCAGTGGCAACTTTACCGGCCCTGGATTCGAACTTGCGACCTTCTGATCACAGGGCGAACACCCTACCGTTACACCACCAACTGCCCCAGTAGCTCTGTCATTACTTTGATAGAACGTGTGTGTGATTACAGGGGAGGCCAAAAGTAAACTGAGTGAAATGTAAAATTGTGAATGTTTGGATAAATGATGCAATCAGAAATGGAATCAGGCAGGTCGCTGATCTTTGGTAAATATAAGCCATGATGCAAATGTGCTTTCCTGTCATCTGTCACAAGCCAGACTGTGTTACAGAAGTCTTGACGTTTGCCTCATAGCGCAGATAAGAACAGTTCATATTTATTTTACTCTACCCCAGCAGGGCTAAACACAGCAGACCGTTCACTGCATAATCAATCTGTTAATATTAAAACAAGGAAATACTCCTCACTCGTAATTTGGACTAAAAAAGGATCTGCAAAGTTAAATTAGCCACTGGAGTAGTAATAGATTAATTGAACACTTACAGCAATTTGGAATTACTTCCCTCATTAGGGTGCACACTGATTTTGAATTGGAGGGACATTTTACAGTATAATAAACCTGGTTAAATGAATAAACAGATGAGTTCCAGGAGAACCAGCTTGAGCAACGCCAGAGTGGGTGGCATATAAAGGCCCAAGACACCATCACTAACAGTGTTCATACAGCAACACTAGTCAACATGGCTTACCTCCCAAATAAATCAACACAAACATGTAGCAACTGTCACTGACCAGCCTGAGCTACTGTCACCATACTGCTGAGGACTGGAATAAATCAATATACAGAGAGAGAGTGAGAGAGAGAGATACTTGCATCATTAGATATGATGGAGGGGCAGGTGTGTGTGTGTGTGTGTGCAGAATGTAAAAAATACAGTGTAAACAAAAACCGTAAGCAAATAGTTAAATAAACATCTTGCTGCCTCTTCCTCTTCAACATTTCTCCTTTCAGCACTCCTCCACTCTACCCTGCCTCCTGCTTCCTGCTCGCTTTCCGCTCCCCAATCCGAACGCAGGCCCATTAAAAAGGCTTTTAGACAAAGTTACTTAAATCTTCAGGTCCGCAGACAGACCCCATTAGGCGCGGAGCAGGCAGCCGAACGAAAACAATGTTAGCCTCGTAGGACCCCGGGAAAGGGCTGAGTTGCCTGGGCTCATAGGCCGCCTCTGAAAATGACATAGCGTGGCCTTTCCATTTGCACTCCGATTACTGACAGCACTGAGCATTTCACACAACACTGCGCCGGCCAGACGAGGCTTCCGGGAAGTTACCGTCCCGCTGAAAGTCAGACATCAGCCACCACCTGTGTAGTCACCGGTGAAAATGTCTTTAAACAGCTTTTGAATAAAGTGTAATTGTGTTGTGTTGTATAGATGTATGGTGGTACAGATACATGGATTTTCAGATTAATTTATTTAACAAATGATAAAGAGAAAGCATAAAATATGTTTGTAAATAGTGAGTATATATTAAAAACTGTATATACACTGTGACCTTATCACTTGTCCTGCAGCGTGTTGGTGCCTGCCCAGGGTTGGTCCCTACCTTGCGCCCATAGTTCCCAGGATAGGCTCTGGTTAGAGCATGCTCCACTTATGTTTCACACGGACACTTATTAGTGATGCACAACATTTTCAGTTCAGTTCAGTTTTCAGTGAAAATATTTCTGAGATATTCTGTGCACAAAAACGTCAGCGTGAGCATCATTACTTGCTAAAATGCTACAGTTCAGTCAAATCTCCCCCTTTATTACAGATTAAACTCATATTTTAGCTGATAACTAACTGCAGCAACCAGCGTTCTACTCACAATTGATAAGATTTAGGAGATTTTCAGCATTTATTCCGGAATGTCCGTCTGTCGCTTTATTGTGACACAGCTCCGAATGGCTCTGGGGGATTGTGAGAAATATAATTTCAATTTGCATTTTAATTCTCATGGATCTGCTTTTATCTCAAATATGTCTTTACGTTCTATTGACGGAAATCCATCACATCTAGAGTCCAATGGGCGAAAATCTCTTGAAGCGACTGCGAATTTTAATCCCTGAGAATGCGTACACAATGATCACGATTTAAAAAATGGAAGTTTAATGTCAGGTGTACCGAACAATCGCGGTTCACGAATTATTACTGAACGAAAGAGGCACAGAAAATACAGAAAACCATAACCTAATTTATATACATATACATACATATATATATATATATATATATATTTATATATATATATATATATATATATATATATATATATATATATATATATATATATATATATAAAATATAAAATACATATATATTTATTAACTGTGTGTGTGTGTATATATATATATATATATATATATATATATATATATATATATATATATATATATATATATATATATTGTATATATAATATATACACATAGAGCATATAAAGTGAAAATTGTAACTAATTGTAACTGACCACTCAGGCCAGAAAAATCTGTTCTCTGAACGTCTTAAAAGCTCCCCGATTACTAGATTATGATCAATTGAGATAATGTGATTATTTCCTACATGCATGTAACTCTACACTTATGCAGAAGTGTGAATGTCACACTCTCACTGCTCTCCCTCCGTCAGCCTGACAAGTGAAGGATGAGGAGCTGTGGGAGTCCTATGAACAAAGGAACCGGGAAGAAGAGAGGCAGCATACTTCAAACAAAAGATCATCTTCTAACTGACCTGCACGCACCACCCTGGCAAGGGCTGGCGGCAAGAGGAAGAGAGGAAGAGAGGGAGTTAGAGGTGGGTAGAGAGAGAGGAAAGAAAAGGGAAGTGAAGGGAAGAGAGGGAGAGGGACTAAATTTTTTAAATATAAAGTAAGAGAGAACAAAATCAAATCTGAAAAAGAGAGGAAAAAGATGTGTATAAAACATGAAGGAGCGAAAAAGAATATGAGAGAGACAATGAGAGAAAGAAATCAGATGAGCATATAAAATATGAGATAATGAGTGAAAGACGGCAATATAATATATGTGCAAGTATGGAAAATGAGAGAGATAGATCAGTGCATGAAGAATGTGAGAAAAAATTAAATAAAGTCAGCAAAAGAGAAGCTCGAAAGAGATGTGAGAGAGCTCTGTGTATGAAGAATCTTTGAGAAAACTGCACAAGTGGATTTCAAGTACAAATTTCCCAGTATTACAATGCCGATTAACCCTAACACTATGTTTGTTAACTATCCAGCGTTCATCATTATGTTATACATGGGGGCAAAGTGGGTAGGAACTTGGACCAAAAGGGTAGAGACTGGTGCATTTGAGATTGAGAGCGAGATTTGGGTTCTGAGGGTAGAGTTAGGGCCAGAAAGGTGGTAGAAAAGGCCAGGTAAGAGATTTGGGCAAAGAGAGTAGGAATTTGGGCAATGAGGCGTATTAGCAAGTGAACGGGAAGGTTTTGGTAGTCAAGATTTGCGCAGTGAGTGTAGGGATTTGTTTAGGGAGGGTAATGATCTAGGCTGTGAGGGTGGAGATTGGGGCTGTCTGGGTGGAATTTGGGCAGTGAGGTTACAGCTGGGGTTTGGGTGTGGAATGGGTCTTATTTCTTTCACCCCCTTTGAAAGTGTCTCTAGATTTACGCCATAAATCCCCTCAGATAGGTCAATAACCTATAATGTTAATGTCAGTGTCCTGCCATTAGTTTTATAGCTTGTGTGTCCCCTCTGTATCTTAATGACCCGTAGCCGGCAGAGCTGCAGATGTCCCCGCTCCACGAATTCAACTCTACATCTCCCCAGAGTGTCCTCCCATCCTGCACGCACAGGGGCACTCTTCCCTCATCCCTCATGCCCCCTTCTATCCGTCCCTCTTGCTTGTAGCTCCCTCAGTCCCCTGCCCCATCCCACCCTTTCGAACTCTTCCTTCGGACTGTCGTCTCCCTTTTCCTTCTCCTAGTTTCCACTCGGGCTTAATGAAGGATGCTCCCGCGTAATGCGCCACAGCTAAATTGCTCTAATCAGTTAGTGCTACTAGAGTGTGCTGATTCTGGAACTCTTTGAGTAATTATGCTCATTGCTCTATGCCATTTTTTTTCTTACCCGGGACTCATTTCACGGTCAGGCTCCCGCTCATTGCACGCTGGGCTCGCCAGCCGTGGGGTGGGCAGTTTACATGAGCCCTCGGCGTGACCTTCCCGTCCGCTCCTGCGCCTGACCACAGCGCTATTGATCCCTGCGAACGGCCGGTCGACCTCCGAGCGGCACAGGCTTTGCCTGGAGCGAGGCAACTTGGCCAGGGCCACCGATCTTCCATGCTGGCCTTTTCGCTCGAGTCCCAAGGCCACAGTCCATTAGAAAGGTGCAGGACATTAAGCAGTGGTTGGGCAGAAAGCCCCTGAAGTCACACCTCCTGAGAGGGGGAGCGATATGAGAGGGTCGGAGAGAGAGAGAGGGGAGAAGAAAGGGAAACGGAGATAATGGAGCATCCCTGTAATGACCTTTTCCCGGGCAACCCTGTGTAAACACAGTTTATGATAGTGAGGTGTGATAAGCTCAAGTTGTGGTCGTAGCCACTTCTATCTATCTCTCTACTTTTCTCTCTCTCTCTATCTCTCTCCCTACCTCTCTCTTTCTCTCTCTCTCTCACTTTGGTGGAGTGTTATGATTCTCCCCCGTGTACATACCTCTTTTGTAGTCGGGGGATAAATCCCTCTTCTGGTCCGCTGTTTAATCGTCTTATCGCTGGTGCGAGGGAGATCAGGCCTTGGCAGGCATGTAAGAGGCAGCGTGAGCTTGCAGGATTACACACTGTACCACAAGGACCGAGGGAACAAGTGAAGGCTCAGACACTGGTGGGAGCTGTCCTCCGCAAGCAGGGACTTAATGTGGCGGGCAGAGGACCTTCTAAATATTCCTGAAACCCATACAAATCTGATTTCCCTACCCCGACTGAAATCAGTGTCAGTGCTCGTCTCTTTGGATCTGTTCCCACCTGCTATTTTAGATGATTCGATTACAAGTGGACAGCTCTAAACACATCAGTTCCCAGCTGGCATCAGAATCTGTCTTGAGCGATCAATGAACAGTTACATAATTTCGGTTTGCAAAGACCAAATGTGTTGTTTTACTGGCTGGTAAAGTTTTGGAAATTGTTAAAAACCAGTTTGACAATTTGGTTTTTAATTTTTGATGTTGAATGGAAAATAGACCAGAACAACCACAGATTCGTCTCACCCCAGTAACTGAAACTGAGTGATTATATTATTTTAGGTGCATTTACTCCAGTACTTAAGCTGTCCACATGGAATCAGATGACCAAAGTCACTCATTGTCTAATGTGGCACTTGATAAAGAAGGAGAAGTAGAAGACGTTGAGGAAAAACGAGATGGCACAGGACAGAACAGGAAGCAAAGGCTCTCGCTGAGTTTAATAAAAAAAATAAAAATAAGAAAACAAAGCAAGCGCAGAGCCAACCTAATAACGACTTTACAGGAAGGCAGTTTTGCTCTGCATGCATTAATAAATGTCAGGGCCCAAAATAGCTTTCCATCTACGTAACCTGGGAAAAGAGTGAACGAGGGAACAAAGATGGTAGGTCACACGAGCGGCATCGCGGGCCTCGCCGGGACAACGGGGGGAATGGAAACTTATTCTGGCTGTCAGGCAGGCTCACGGAGGAGCGTTGCAGGAGACAGATACACAGGCGGAGAGCTACAGGACCCACAGTACGTGACTAGAGAACACAGATCAATTAATGTGGTGACAAATTAGCACAAGCACTTCATTTAGCAATATGACACCAGCGGCAGGCACTCTCCGCTCCGAATTACATGGCTGATCGGCGCCGCTTCCGAAAGATGCTGCCGCCAATGAATATGGAGAGCTGGTGGAGCGCTCCAGCAGAGCCGGACCCTCACAGGCAGGATGGGAGCAGTGACAGAAGGGAGAAAAAAATGAATCAATTTTAAGCCTGAGCTATAAATATGCATTTGCTGGTAGTTGTTGGTATGAGGCTCTTTAAAGTGGTTTGACACCTAAATAACATCTACAGGCTAGTATTGTAGTACTTTAGTCTTGTTTCGAGACCAGTCTTGATCTTGTTTCAGACTATTTGTATCCGGTCTTGTCATGGACTCAGGATTTTATTTCCAGACCAGCTGAGACCACAACTCTAGAATAGCGCTATTAAAATTCTCTTTAAAACTTAACACACACATTTGCATTGTTTATTAATTAGTGTTTTAATAACTCAGAATCTCTTTAACTTACATAAACTTCACACATCATAATCACAAGACTTTGAACTTAATAGACATTATATTTATTCCTCTGTATGTGAAATTATTTACTAGTAATTCTGTGCACAAAAAGTGAATTGCGTAAAAACACATTAATTACATTATTTGCAATGTAATCACGTTAGTGCTTGCGAGTCATTTTTAGACAGTAAGAGTCTAGAGTTAGAGAGTAACCAATAGGAAAAAATAAATGAAAAAAAAAAACCTGACACTAACCTTATTTTCCTTTACAGTGCCATACCATAGAATGTCTCTGCATAATAAAAACTCTGTGATCCTGTAAACCAGTGAGTTTCGTCCTGAGGAGTGTTCTGCCACTGTGGTTTGTTGAGTTTAACATATGATGTGATCAGTTTGGATAACTGCTTCCAGTGAAGTGATTTCCTCATTATAGACATATAACAGAGAAATATTGAATTAACATATTTAATGTTGTTTGGGCTTTGCATGTTGCACTTATTTGTCATGTGGTGTAAAACGTGCATTGATCTGGTCTCAGTTTTGACTCACCCTAGTCTCTGTCTCTTGGTCTTGTCTCGGTTTTGGTTTAGATGGTCTTGTCGCCAACTGTGCTAAAGTCACAAGCCATACAGAGAAGCTCAATCTAAACTCTAGCTGCTTGGCCAAACACAGGTGGAAAAGTCCGACTTCAGAAAGTAAAATTCATGCCAGGTTTTCCTCTGAACCGACTCAACTTAATGAACACTATTCCGAGTAACTAATAAAATTTTATAAAGAATTTTAAGTCAACCCTACACCCACCCTAACGTCTTCATTACATTTCATTAATAGCAATCGACATTTAAACTTGTAGTCAAATTTTTGGCTAGGTGCAGCTTTATTTCAGAGTGGAATAGGAGGAAACATTTCCACCTCTGGTGACAAAATGGAAACTGATGTGATTCATGTGAACATAATTGTGCTTTGATTAACACTGCATTACCATGTCCTGCTACTCCTAATAGTTCTGTGAGGAGTTTTGTAATTTAAAAAATCTTTTAAAATAATGCAGGCCTTTTGACTGTGCTTCATTAACTGTATGTTTTAAATACCGCAAAAATATTACAGTCACATCATAAGTGCAATTATAATAATTTCAGTATGCTTATGCAGGACATGAAACCCAATTTCATAAACTTAACTTTCAGCACAATTTAGGAACACAGTATAATGTGCATTACACAAAAAATCCTATAAACCTACAAATAAAGTACTGCAGTAACGCTTTCCAAATTTAGGTTGCTTATGTAGCACTAAACCAAAGTACGAAGTCAGAACACTATATCCATATATTCACTTGTAAAGTTACATAAAAACTGCATATAAGCTGCTTTATATTACTGATGACATGTACGCATTGGTGATTTTAAGAAAACTGTCATTCCCTTAAATGATCCATTGCCATGTCATGCCATTTTTAGTTCAGGCCGCATTATGTGGCATTGTCACCGATTCCAAACTTTAAAACAGCGTGGGAGAGGGGGGTTTAAAAATCTACTCAGTTCTACAATGCTGGCTAACGTGGCTAACAATGAATAAAAGCAAATGGGGAGTGCTAGCAGAAGTCTGGCCTTTAAGCAGTGTTCCCTTTTTTTGAAAAGCGAGCAAAGTGTTCTCCCATCACTGCACGTGCTCGCTCAAAAACAAGTCCCCCGCACTGAGTGCTCAATTATTCATCATCTTACAGACAGAGCAAGAGGAAAGCAGACATTCTCTTCTCTCTTTCGCCATTCCCTTTTTTTCTTTCTGTTTTTTTTGGTGGTGCGTCGCTATACGTCAAGCAAAACCATGGTCAGAAAAGCCTTTTTTGTTTCTAGTACATTTTTAAAAGGTGCAAACTCAAGCTGAGGGCTGGACTGACCCTGGAAATCAACTCCTTCTTTTTGATCCTTTTGTTTCCAACAGACTGACAAAAAGCACCTCTATCGTTGTGGATGGATAAAGCCAACCTCCCTCCATAAAGCCAACCCCCGTGTAAACTGAGGAAATCAAAAACGAGTCCTGCATGGCCCGTCGTACACACACACACATACACACACAGCCTGTGTGTGATGAGCCTAAAGCCCATCACACACATCGCTATCCTCTTCAGGGAGAACAAGACCTCTGCTTACATTAGCAGAGCCGTTACAGGATGTCTGACAGGGGCAAATTTTATCTCTTTTCTCGCACTTCCTGGCGGGCCGCTGAAAGCGATGCCGTGATTAGATTAGCTGTGCACGACCGGGACAGCGCCAGAGCGGGGTAGGGTGGTGCAGCGCCGGAGCCGGCCGACACGGGAGCGTGAGAAAGCCGCGCGGGGCTGCGGCAGGCCCAGCCCGATGAAGGGGAATGATTAATGGCCGGCCCTCACTATCAAAGTGCGGCACGCTAGCTCAGAGATGAGAGATTGCATTCTGACGATCATTAAATCCCGGTTGCCACATTGGCGAGCGCAACACTTTTCATCTGGGCCCCCGACGGGCAGGGCAGAACCGAGCGGACGGGCCGACGGAGGAGCACAAGGAGGAGGAGAAGGAGGAGGATGCTGTATTGGGAAGATATGTTGGCGGGTGGGAGGGGTGTAGATGCTTCACGAGGCCTGACATTAGCAAACAGAAAAAACTTCCTGCACTGTTAGGCGCTAACCACTATACGTCTTCTCTTTCACACCTTCAGTTTCATCATTTCATTTCTGCTCAATGGAAGTAGTTTATCCTGAAATAGAGTGCAGTTCTTCCTTTCAACTAGAGAAGATGATGTAGGAAGCCAAAAATAATTTTCTAAAAAATAAAATAAAAAGAAATTTTCCGCTAAGTTCTCAGCTTCCCAAAGCCAAAATTTTAAGCAAGTATGAATTTACCAATGCAGCGCTAAACGTCATCGGACAAACCAAAACAGGTCAAATACTATATCGGATGGGGAGAGATAGAGACATAGGTGAAGGCAGATTTGCTTTAAACAAATTTGCATGGCGCCGGATGTACATCCGCTCGGCCCTGTCTCGTGTTTGAACACTCTCCTTCAGTGGGCTGCGAAATTGCCAGGTCTCTGCAGAATTAGGTCATACGATCCCCTTTGTTCATACCGAACATCAATAAAACATTCTGTACAGATACAGCTGGATTCTCATCTTCATTCGGAGAGGCTCTGCTGAACAGGGCCCCTTGCGCCGGAGGTATATTAAACACAGACTGGCTGAGAGCGAATCACATGAACTCGGATTGAGGAGAGAAAGAGAGAGCGTGAGAGTGAGTGAGAGAGACAGTGAGAGCAAGAGCATTAGTGAGTACATGTTACTCCTCAATCCCTCTCTGTGACCTTAGTGTAACCAGCTGCGTGCTGAAGAAGAGGAAGAAGGTGAAGCGTAAGGAAGAGCCGGCGACCAATAGGCCAACCGTGGCAGGTTAAGGCAAAGTTACTCACCCAAAAATACATCATCATTTCGGCCAAAGGTCAGGTGAGCAAGGACCAGAGGGAAAGCAGCAGCAGCAGCAGGGGAGCAGCGGTGGCTGCCTGGATGCAGCGGCAACAGCCCGTCAGTCCAACAGTCCGGTAACCAATTAGGCTTTTCTTCTTTCCCCCTCAGCCTCCTCCTCAACTCTCTTTACCGCTAACGCTTGTCTTTCTGCTTCACCTCGTCTCCTCTTAGCTCGTTCTGTAATCTGGGGGGAAAACTGAAGGCTTGTTTTTGGCCAGACGGGACGAAAAGGGATGCGGGCCGGGAGCAAAGAGGGGGCGGAGAGGTGATGCCACCTCCTTTTTAGCTCCACTTGGTTTCCTCTTTCCACTCACTCCTCTAGTCGCTCTCCGCCGCACTCGCTGGCGCTGGGCCCCCCCCAACTTCTTTCTTATTCACTCACTCACTCACTCACTCCCTCCCTCTCTCTCACACACACACACGTGCGAGGGTTTCTCCGCTCACCGGCGGATTCGGGCTCTTATTGGTAGCAGGGAGAACAGAGGTTTTAGGGCAGGCGCTCTAGCAGCTGTTGGGCAGCCGTCCCCAGCATCGCTTCCTCATGACGCGGTTCTCCTCGGCGCTACAGATGCTTCAGTCGTCGGCACAGCACCGAGTCTGGCAGTAGCTCCTCATCCAGAGGAGAGGAAGGGAGGGGAGGAGAAGAAGTGAGGTGCGCTCCTATCTGCTTCTTACTGCTGCTGATGCTGCTGCTGATGCTGATGGTGCTGGTTGGGCGGGAGGAGGAGGAGGAGGAAGAGAAGGAGGGTGGTGGTGGGGGGAGAAGAGAAACACCGAGGAGAGTTGCTTGTTAGTAATGAGCTGCGGAAGAGTTCTGGCTCCGCACTCTCGCGTCTCCTGCCGACATACGAGAGTGGGGGGAGAAAAAGTCTAGCCGCGTGACAAGCCAGGAGATGAGCAGCCGATAAAAGTAGGAGAAACAGGGGGTAAAAATGGAAGCCAGCGTCAAAAAGGAAGCGATATGACCCTTTCTCCTTCTTCTTCTTCTTCTTCCCAGCCGTATGATCTTCCTTCCGATCTCTCACTTGTTTCTCATTCTTTTTCTAGTCGTCCTCTCCACCCTCCACTTTCCTCGCACAACGCTAGTGAAAGAGAAGCGGCTGAGGCTCGGGCAGGGGAAAGAGTGGATTCCGGCACCTCGGGCAATCAAGACACGGCGAGAATGGCTGGAGAGAGCAAAGGGAATTGCTCGACAGGTTCCATGCAAAGTGAGTAAGGCTGCTCTTTGGGTTTGGAGAAAAAGAGAGAGAGAGAGACAGCAGGAGAGGGAAGACCTGGGTCTACAAGGAAGCAAGTCTGCGCGCCTCTCTGCATTGGTTTGGTGCTGGAGGTTGAGATGGGGGTGGGGGTCATTTTTGGGGTGGGGTGAGGTGGAGGTAAAGTGAACAGGCTTCTAAGCCTGTCTCAGCAAATTTCAACCCCACACGGTCAATACACAGCTGGAGCACTTAATTGTTAATCTTTACACTGCCATATGTCCATATGCGGATGGGAGAGAGCACTCGTTACGCCAGCAGCAGCGACACAGTTTGTAACGGAGAAAATGCGGGATGGCTTCTTATTGGTTTAAATATTTAGCCACCCAGTCACTGGCTTCAATGTTTCATTTCGCACCTTTAAACAACACATAAAACCAACAAGATCCAAGTCGGCCATTATCACGGTGTAACATCTTTATGAATATATTATGTGGCAGTTGAAGCACTACAGTTATCCATACATTTTTTATGGATGCGGAATCAATGCACGTCTTGAGTTAGAATGCAGTGTCTGATAGGCTCTCGTCTGAATCAGTCCCCGCAGGGAGACAAAAAAAAGAGAGAAAACGCTCCTTCAGAAAGTCGAATTAAAGAAACCATCTTCATCAAAATCTCCGGTCTATTTCAAGTCTGGATCATAAATAAGAGAAGGGACAGAAAGAGAGAGAGAGAGAGAGAGAGAGAGAGCGGGGCATGTGGAGGGGTTACAGCATGTCACTCACTGTAGTCAAGAACATGGTGGGGAAAAAATAGGAATGAAGGAAGAAAATAAGGGAGAAGAATTTGGAGCAGACATGCTTTTCATTGTAATATATGGTCAGTTTGATGGACCATGGAACCGCTTTAATGAACTGCTCAGCATAAAGGTCCTAAATGTTCTTTTATTATGGACCACATTGATTTAGGAACCAAACCACTTCAGTACATTTTAAAGTGATTAAATGGAGTGATTATTTGTGAACACACCACAGCACAGTAAACGGTGCACCACAACGAAATGTGACCTCTGTATCTGACCCACCCGAGAAGGAGCGGTGGACAGCTGACATGGGTGGCACTCAGGGAGCAGCACTTGGGGATGGTACCTTGCTCATGAGTACCTTAGTTGTACCGGTCTTGGGTTTCAAACCGGCGGCCTTCTGATCATGGGGAGAACGCCCTAGCCGTTACACTACCAACTACTCCGGGACTCTTTATTTGATCATATTCCACTTAAAAAGCAAATGACCATCATGAACCAATGAGAAACCCAAATTCTTCCTCTTTTCATAGTAATAAGTGAATAAAAGTGTTCAATCATAAGCACGCAAAATTCATGGCACGGCCAACTGGATTTATATCTTTGTTTCATCTTTCTTTTTCAATGCTTCTTTTCCGATCCCGCCATTTTCCATGCTTAAGTAACATTTCATTCTTTTTCCTACCACCCCATCACCCCCCACCGCCCCACCCCCTTCTCCTCCAGCTCTATCTGAGACATTACCCAGCATGCTCAGGGTGCTGCTTGTTCAGGTTAAGTACTAAGCGGACGAATGGCCCTGGGGACGTCATTTTCCATTACAGGAACCTTTTCTTTGAGAGGATGGAGGGGGGGAGAAAATAGTTGAAGCCCTGAATTGGTTATGCTCCTTGTCGTGTTCTCTTTCGCCCCTCGACTCGCAATCCGTTTATTCAATATTTAATGCCAGCGTCGCTCAGTCCACGGACTTGATCTCTGTGTCTCTCCTGATCTTCCCGGCGACTCCCAGGCTGCACGCAGCCTCGTCTCTAACTTCACATGACTCATGGTACGCCACCGACTAATGTGCCCTGGTCTCGTTCAATTTCCAACTCCCTTCTCCTCGCAAGCGCAAATGCAAAAAAACCAAAAAACGGCTGTGATATTCATCCGTGTTGCAAATTTTCGGACTCATTTAGGCCCAATCCCAATTCACCCCCTTAGCCACAGCACTAGATCTGGGGTGCCATTGCTTTGGTGGCTTTTCAGAATGGAGTCACAAAGCACTGAAGTTATAATCTTTGCCTAGGGAACGTGACACCATTCATTACACCAACAGCAGCTGATGATCACACAAATGCAACATACTTGCTACATTCTATGGATGAAAGGTGTGCTGCTATCAACTACATTTTTTATCTCACCGGAACCACCTAGTTTGCTCAGACTCTAGAATTGTACAACATGATTATAATTATGAGAGAGACTAGTAGATCGAGGCATAGCCAATGGCACATGATTCAAAAAGCACTTAAGAAAAACTTTTATACATGATAATCACAGCTGTTTTACTCGAGCCTAGGGATGAACGATATGACCTCAAAGCAATATCATGATTAATCGAAGATTTTACAGTTAATGAATGATTATTTTGTTTGTGTTTTTCCCTCATACTTCACTAACAAGGCTTTTCTGTGTGTTGAGTCATGTACTTTTTTTGTACTCGTTTTGTTTTTAAGCAGGCAGTACATGAACACACACGGGGAAAGGTATTATCCAAATATTCTAATTTCAAATGGTTGGTTTTGATTAATTTTGAATTAACAGACCAGCCCTACGCAAGCCTGCTTAAAATTAACTGATCATGCTTATCTGAACATGTTTCTGTCTTCATGCCTCTGGGTTACAATGCATTTTTGTGTCAGAATTATCTTCTTCCAAAAGACAAAAAACAGCATCTTACATCCCTTTCTTCTGAAGGCTATCGACAGGGCATGATGCCCCCACCCCTCAAACTCCTCAAAAAGAAATGGCACACCCTACCCTACACTTGCATGAGAGCAGCCAAACCCCACGTCGCTGTGGCGATGGCAAAACTTGACCTTGGGCCACAAACGAACGCTAAGGAACCGAATTGGGACAAACCTAAAATGGGCTGTGCAGGCTTGCTCGTCTGCGCCCAGGTGTCAAGCCGAGCGGTGCGGGCCGAGCGGACCGGCAGTATTTTTCTTCTTTAAACAGGGCAGATGGGCCGGGTTTGGGCCAAGCAGGTCCAGGCTGAGCCAGTGTCCGGGCCAGGCTGTCTTAATTAGGAGCTGGCGGCCGGCAAACGGCAGGTGAACACATCTGGGAAGCCATATTGGCCGCGAGCACAGCAGGTCTTGGAAATAGTGCAAGGCTAGGAATATTTTCGGAGGAGCAAAAACAAGCGTGCAGGTTTTTCAACCCCCCCACCCCTCCCCAAAACTCCCCTACCCCCCCATACCCCTGCTGTTTATGGTCCTCGCCCCTCAGAGAAGACCAAGGAGCGGGCCGTAATATATCTCCCCCACGACGCTGGTGGTAAAAGATCCTCACTGCGCCGCCGTACTGGATATTAAAAGCCTCTGTCATGGGAGGCTTGCGCTTGTCTTGTGCAGTGTCAAGACCTAAGCAGCCAGGGAGTGCTATCAATTACACATATTGTGCTGAAAAGCTGAAATTTGGCTCTGACAGCCAGCTGACAGCGTTCAGCATTAGCCAGCCATCCGTGTG